>JAWZYT010000456.1:307500-387500 GCA_034508575.1 Petrolisthes manimaculis
TGTAATGTGGCAGGTATTTTACCTTACAAGTTTAAAGGTAAAATAAAGCTACTGGAAGAATATGCGAAACTAGAAAATGCCTTCGCAATTTTGCTTTCAGAAACACACCTAAATGACGACGTCAGAGACGCGGAAGTTAATATACCAAGTTTTACGGCTTTTCGAACCGATCGAACAAGTGGTCGGAAGAAAGGCGGTATTATAACATACCTCAAAGAATTTTTAGCAAGGAAAACGACGGTAATTTTTTCCAGATCCAACTCTTACACAGAAGCACACATGCTCTTTGTAAGTCCCCTCAATACAGTTGTCATTAATATTTATAGACCACCAGCTTGTCCAACCAACAAGTTTATCAATCAGTTGGGGGATACAAGAAGAATCCTAGAAGGACTACCCCCACCTATGCCCACTGTTCTTATTCTTGGTGATCTCAATTTTCCAAGAATAGACTGGGAATCACAGAGTGTTTATGGAGGAACATTGGAAATGAGATCTCAAGCAGAAGCATTATTTATATTTTCGAATGATTTCTGTCTAGAACAAATTATCCGTACACCTACTAGAAACGAAAATATTTTGGATCTGGTTATGGTAAATAATGAGAATTATATTTTCGAGTACCGTGCTGACAAAACTAATTTGTCGGACCACAACATTATCACTTTGACCACCAACATTGACAGGATGAATTCCACAAGAGCAGCTGAGGGACCGTGCCAAACCGACGACTTCGGTAGGTTGAATTTTCTTTCAGAAAAGATTGTCTGGTCAGATGTGAGGGAGAATCTCAATCGAGTTGACTGGGTAAATGAAATGAAGAATTTAGACCCAGATCAACAATACGACTATTTGATTACCAAGTGTTTGGAAATTTGTAAGAAACACGTACCACCTAGAAAGCCTATTCCAAAGGATCGGATACCACACGACCGAAAATTATTGATGAGGCAACGAGGAAAGCCGAGAAAAAAACTTTGCTCTGCACTTGGTGAACAAACAAGGCAAAAACTGGAATTGTCAATGTTGTTGATTGAAGACGAGCTGAAAAAATCTGTGAATAACGAGTACTATCACAAAGAAGAAGCGGCTGTATCCCGCATAAGGAGCAACCCAAAGTATTTCTATAAATATGCAACAAATAAGTTGAAAACCAAAAGTGGCATAGGACCCTTAATCGATTCGAACAACATGATCGTCGACGAGCCTGATGGAATAGTAGAAATACTAAGTAATCAATACATGGAAACATTTAGCCATCCCCTGACGGATAAAGTCGTTCTCAATCCTGAAGATTTTTTTGCCAACAGCCTAGACCATCCAAGCCTGACTGGCATTGATCTTTCTGTTGGGGAAATAATTCAGGCAATCAAACAGCTGCACATGAACGCAGCTGCTGGCCCAGACCAATTCCCAGCGGCCCTTCTGAAGCAGTGAGCAGGTGAGCTGAGTGCACCGTTACTGGTGCTCTACAGAAACTCACTTCAAATAGGAATGGTTCCGCAGGGTCTAAAAATAGCCAGGATTACGCCAATATTCAAAAGTGGTTCCAAGAGTGCTGCGAAAAACTATAGGCCCGTGGCTCTGACCTCACACATAATGAAATTTTTTGAAAAAACGCTGGTGAGGCATATAACAGCATACCTCGAGGAAAAGCACATCCTAAACATAAACCAACATGGTTTCAGATCCAGACGATCGTGCTTAACGCAGCTACTGGTACATCACGAGCACGTGCTGAGTGCACTGGAAACCAATACTGACATGGATGTGATACATATAGACTTCTCAAAGGCTTTTGATAAAGTTGACCATGGGATGCTCTTCCATAAACTGCGGAAAAGTGGTATAACTGGCAGACTAGGCATGTGGCTACATAGCTTCCTAACAAACAGAACTCAGTTTGTGGCCGCAGACGGTGCCGAGTCGACGCCAACACTAGTCACCAGCGGGTTCCCCCAAGGGACGGTGCTCGGCCCGCTTCTCTTTATCTTATACATTGCCGATATTGACAACAATGTACAATATTCTCACGTCACCTCCTTTGCGGACGACACCCGAATATCGAGGGAGGTATCATCGAACATTGACCGAGAGTTACTCCAAAACGACCTCCATGCACTTTATAAATGGGCTGAACGAAATAACATGCTCTTCAACAACTGCATATTTGAACATATAAACTACACTGTGAGGGGACTAAGAAACTGCACCCCCCAGTACAGTGCCTACGACGGCTCAGACATCGTCGTAAAGACTGACGTCAAAGATCTGGGCGTCACAATCAGTAGTGACTGCAGGTTCGCCAGTCATATCCAGAACATTACTAAAAAGGCACGTTCTCAAATGGGATGGATCTTACGCACATTCCATACACACGAACTCGAAGCTATGATGACACTCTTTAAGTCTCTGGTCTTACCACTCCTAGAATACTGCTGTGTGCTGTGGGACCCATCCGCAGCTGTACTTAGGCAAACACTAGAAGGAGTACAGAGGACATTTACCACAAAAATACTGGATGTAAATCATCTTAACTACTGGAAGAGACTGGAAGCTCTCAAACTGTTCTCGCTAGAAAGGCGTCGGGAGAGATATATTATACTGTATGTATATAAGATCCTCTCTGGAAAAATAGCTAACAGTATCCATGTCAGATTTTACATGCATCGTCGTCTTGGTCGACGCTGTGTCTCGAGAACAGCAAATTCACGGGCAACCACAAGAATAAAGAACTTGATATTCAACACGTTCTCATCGAAAGCTGCAAGATTATATAATGCTCTTCCAATACACTTGAGGAACATGAAGGAACAGAGCCTAGAAGCATTCAAGAAGCACCTGGATATATTTCTAAAAAAGATACCCGACCAGCCCAGATTGCCTCAATATCACATCCGGGCAGCGACTAACTCCATCGTCGACCAACTAGCGGTGCAACGGGCCGACGAGCGTTAGTGGTGGCACACCAGCGTGGCCACGGACGACAAGTGTCGTCTGCAACCTACTACTACAGGAACTACAGGTGTGTACGTGTGAGTGTGTGTGTACATGTGAGTGTGTGTGTACGTGTGTGTGTGTGTGTGTGTGTGTGTGTGTGTGTATGTGTGTGTGTATATGTGTGTGTATGTGTGTGTGTATGTGTGTGTGTACATGTGTGTGTACGTGTGTGTGTATATGTGTGTGTACGTGTGTGTGTGTACGTGTGTGTGTACGTGTGTGTGAGTGTGTGTATGTGTGTACGTGTGTGTGTGTGTGTGTGTGTGTGTACGTGTGTGTGTGTACGTGTGTGTGTGTGTGTACGTGTGTACGTGTGAGTGTGTATGTGTGTATGTGTGTCGAGACCTCATACAGAGAGGACGTGTTCGTGGAGCTCCTCTGATATTAGTACGGTCTGCCATGGCCGGCACCAATCTAGCCGGAGCCACTAATACCGGTCATTGTGGACAATGTTTAGAAGTGAATGACAGTAGCAAGTCAAATGTGGTTAAGTGTATAAAGTGCAAAGGAGGTTTTCACTCTTGGTGTGTATATATGGGTGGAATAAAAGGCACAAATTTGCCTAGGGTAAACTGGGTGTGTAACGACTGTGCTGAAATATTTTGTGAGACGCCCACTAAGAACAGTGATAAGATTGACGAACTAAAAGAATTAAAGGAAAGAATTAAAGGAAATGGTGATGAAAGGCTTTGCTGAAATGTGAGGCGAGGTGAAAAGTGTTGTGAAAAAATCAAGTGATGAAGTGGGTGTTGTGGTGGAGGAGGCCATGAGGGAGGGAGTAACGTCAGCAGTAACAAGTGAACGTGACAAGATGGTTACGGAGGTGAAGGCAGAACTTCGTTCGTTACCCGCCAAAATTGCTGATACCAAGGATATAAAACTGAAGAAGCAGTACTCAGAAATAGTAAGTAACAAACCAAACACTATCTTGGCCGTAATCATAAAACCTAAACACGATTCTTGTGCACTAGACACTGAAGAAATTACATCAGTTCTCAAAAATATCCCAGTTATATCGATGAAAACAAACAAAGAAAATCTGACTAAATTGATTCTTCCCACCGAAACAGCAAGAAACAAAGCTTTAGAAGCTCTAGAAGGATCAAACACCTTAACGAACACACATGACATACAAAATGAAAAGAGGTTGAAGCCAAAAATAACAATTCCGTACATACCAGATATAATTGAAGATTCGGAAATTGTACAGTCAATATTGGAGAAGAATCCTTACATTACAGAACTAATAGACCAAGAAAACGAAGTGAAGCTTTTGTTCATGAAACCAGGTTCACAAAATAATGACACTAAAACCGCTGTACGAGCTATTTCTCCCCAAATAAGGACTGCCATTAAAAAAAACGATGATCGGGTATACCTGCACTTTGTTAGGTGTAAGGTATATGATCATTACTGGGTACTCAGGTGTAGCAAATGTATGGGATACGGTCACAAAAATTGTTACACAGACCAACCCGTTTGTGGAAACTGTGCCGGTAATCACTTGTCTAAAGATTGTATGAATGAACACCAACAAAAATGTCACCACTGTACTATGAATGGAAGAGAAACACCAACCACGCTGCCTTCAATACCAACTGCCCATCTTTCATCATAGCCAATAACAATGTGATTCGGTGGACAATGCAATATGCATCGGGAAAAACTACCTCTGAATGAAGACCACAATAAGAAGATTACAAAATGCAATATAAAAGTGAATAAAGAAAACGACCCCAAACTAGAGCTGCTTACAATGATATGCTGCAACATAGAAGGATTACTTCCTTATAAAAAGAATTATAAAACAAACATGCTAGGAGAAATATCACAGACTTATAACACTATATTAATCTGCATAACTGAATCCCATCTGAGGAAAGACATACGAGATGTGGAAGTGATGATAGGGGGATATCAAATACATAGAGCAGATAGACAAGAAGGGAGAAAAAAGGAGGAGTAACTATTTATGTTCGAGAAAATATTATACCATACACTGAATTCATAGCATCAGAGTCTAATAGCGAGGTAGAATATATAATATTATACATACACAAATGGAGAACAGTGGTAGTAACCATTTATCATCCACTAGGTTGTCTGACTGAGAACTTTGTGAGTGTGTTAGAAAAAATAAGTGTACAAGTGAAAATGATGGGAAATCCAGAGCCCTCTGTTATCATCAACGGAGATTTCAACCTGCCCAATGCTAACTGGCACGAGCTAAGTATATACTGGGGCTCACTAGTGGACAGACTACAAGCTAATGCCTTGTTTAATATGGTGGACTGCCCAATGCTAACTGGCACGAGCTAAGTATATACTGGGGCTCACTAGTGGACAGACTACAAGCTAATGCCTTGTTTAATATGGTGGACTGCCCAATGCTAACTGGCACGAGCTAAGTATATACTGGGGCTCACTAGTGGACAGACTACAAGCTAATGCCTTGTTTAATATGGTTGAAGACCTTATGATGAGACAAATTGTTGACTTGCCAACCCGTGGCCTTAATACCTTGGATCTGTTCTTCACCAATAATGAAGATATTATCATTAGTGGTGTGTGGACGGAGGACACAACCATGTCAGATCACAAGCTCCTAATTATAGAAACCACCTTAGAACACAGGCCCATGATGGAAATTAATGGTAGCGGGTGTTCGTCCTACTCAACTATGATTTTTTTCAGTGATAATATGGACTGGACAAGCATGAACAATGCAATCAAAATTGTCAACTGGAACCAAGAGCTAAAAGACATGACTACAATAGAAATGTATGACTTTATTATAGAAAAACTCCTCTTCATTTGCTCAAAGTTTGTACCAGAAAGAAAAGTACATAGAAGAATAAATAATATACCCAGGGATAGGAAAATTCTGATGAGGAAAAGAACTAAATTGGCTGAGAAAATTCTACATAGAGAGGACAACAGAATCAAAGAACAATTGAGGAACATAGAAGAAAAGCTGGCCAAATCACATGAAGCGGAACGGATTAAAGAAGAAGAAAAAGCAGTAGAAGCTATATCCCACAACCCTAAATACTTTTATCACTATACAAAAATGAAGTCAAAGGTAAGGAGCAAAATAGGACTTTTAAAACACAATGGTACACTAGTCAGTGACCCACAACAAATGACAGAAGCCTTCAATATGCAATATGTATCTGCATTTAGTGTACGAGAAAATAACCAAATAAACAAAGAACTTGACCCGGTGATAACAAGAACTTCAGACGTAGAGTCTAGAGATATTGACTTGAGTGAAATAGATATAGAACAATCAATATCCAGCATTAGACCTCAGGCCTCATTAGGACCAGATGGTGTCCCTGCTCTATTACTGAAACAATGTATGAAAACACTATCCACACCTATCTACATCCTCTGGAGAGTATCCCTTCACACACGAGTAATTCCCCCAATACTAAAAGAGGGATTTATTACGCCAATTTATAAAGGTGGCGACAGAACAGAGCCCAAAAATTACCCACCAGTGACATTAACATCACACGTAATAAAAGTGTTTGAAAAAATGGTTGTCAGCAAGCTAAATGAATACCTCGATATACACACACTTCACAATGCCAAGCAACATGGATTCAGACATGGTAGATCGTGTCTATCACAACTACTGCAACACCGTATGGACATGTTACATTCACTTGAGAACGATGCCACAGTCGATGTTATTTATCTCGACTTTTCGAAAGCTTTCGACAAAGACGACCACCAAATACTGATACAGAAACTGTCACATATTGGAATCAGAGGAAAACTGCTCAAGTGGATAAAGTGCTTTTTAGAGAACAGAAACCAAGCAGTTGTTGTAGAAGGAGTGTTGAGTGGAGTGGCACAAGGGTCAGTCATTGGCCCTTTGCTATTCTTAATATTCATGAGAGATATACACACAAATATTTCCCATTGCACTGCATCTTTTTTTTCAGATGACACTAGACTTTTGAGTACAGTGAGGAACAACGAAGACCTTAAAATGACACAAATGGATTTAAATAAAATATACCAGTGGGCAGCCAATAACAACATGAGTTTCAACAGCTCCAAATTGGAGTTGATGAGATACAGTCATCCCAATATTGATATCCCCAACAATTATTATAGAACACCAGAAGGACAAATAATTGAACAATACAGACACGTCAAGGATCTAGGAGTAACATTAGGTGATGATGGCAACTTTCAACAACAAATAGACAACAGAAGTTACAAAGGCGAGACAGACAATGGGATGGATACTAAGAACCTTTACAACAAGAGAGCCCACTGTACTGTACTGTACTTCTAACACTATATAAAGCACTTATACTTCCTCTCTTAACCCTTAACGTCCGGTCCGCGGTCATAAACGGACCCAGGAAGCCTCCGGGTGGTGTCGTACACCCGTGCCATGTGGTGACCGGACGAGATGAAGCACCGCTATTGCCAATGTCGGCATTTGCGAGCCCAATTTGGCGGGTTTTTTTTCACTTGGCTATACTTCACCACCATCCCTACAAATCACCATCGTCAGTCAGTGTGTTACTGACTGTAAACATGGATGGATGTGGATTAGATTTCTCGTGCGTGTTCGATTCTGTGGTGCGCCACGCTTACTTACAACACTGACTGCCACCCGCGCGGGCCACGTTCAGTTGTCGTCACAGCCACGCCACCTAAGCGAACACGGCCGCGCTCACACGAAAAAGTACCCTTCATTCCTCACTTACTTTCTCGGCAACGGAGAGTCGTAGAGAGCTGGGGTTGGTTTTATTGGAAAGAGGAAGAGTTGATGGTGCTGACAAGACCAAATTTAAGTTGTTCAGTATCGTAGTTTAGACGTACAGAGTAAGTGGAATAGAGCGATTTTGGAAAAATCGGCCAAAAGCGCCCGGCCACACAGTAGGGAAAGTAAGACTAGCCCCGGACTGACAAAATGGCTATCCATAGTTTTCCCGTCGCGGAGGGGTTAGAGTACTGCTGTGTTCTCTGGAATCCAAGTGCAGTAGGTCAAATTAGAAAAGTAGAAGCAATGCAACGAACATTTACAACAAGGATGGCGGGTATGCAGGATAATAACTACTGGGAACGACTAGCTGTCCTCAAATTATACTCACTGGAAAGAACACGAGAACAATACATAATTATATACATTTGGAAAATTATTAATGGACTTGTCCCTAAGCTGGAAAATGAAAGCTCAATCTGAACAGCCAACCATGGAAGAAGAGACCTAATGTGTACCATATAACGAGATGGACAACACTACATGGAAGAAGAGACCTAATGTACACCATACCACTGATATTGACGACATGGACAACACTACATGGAAGAAGAGGCCTAATGTACACCATACCACTGATATTGACGACATGGACAACACTACATGGAAGAAGAGACCTAATGTACACCATACCACTGATATTGACGACATGGACAACACTACATGGAAGAAGAGGCCTAATGTACACCATACCACTGATATTGACGACATGGACAACACTACATGGAAGAAGATACCTAATGTACACCATACCACTGATATTGACGACATGGACAACACTACATGGAAGAAGAGGCCTAATGTACACCATACCACTGATATTGACGACATGGACAACACTACATGGAAGAAGAGGCCTAATGTACACCATACCACTGATATTGACGACATGGACAACACTACAAACACTAAGGGTGCATACACACCAAGCGAGTTGAGTCGCGTCACATCAAGTCAGTGTGAGTCAATTGGTGCGAGTCAAAACACAAAATCTCCGTTCACACCGACAGTGTCAGTCCGAGTCAAGTCATTACTCTGTTTACTCAGTGGTTTGCCAGATTTCAAGAACAATGGACCCATTTTCAGTTGGTGAGGCAGGTAGCTGTTCTGTTAAGGCTTCGGCCTTGTTGTAGATGTAAGATAACCCCAATCTAGATGCATCAACTCAACACCAAAAGGACAGATTTTGGAAACTTCAGTCATTTATTCCCAGACTTGCTGAACCATCCAGAAAAATTCTATGACTCCTTTAAGATGACTAGTGAAAACTTGAAGAAGATGGTGGACTTGGCAGGATCTTCCATAAAGAAAAGGAACACTAATTACAGACGTGCTGTTGTAGTTGAAGAAATAACAACAATTATTTTTAGGTAAGAAATATCTTATTGAAAATTCCAACAATGAGTATGTGTGTAGGGCAATAATGAATAAAAGAAACATGGTAATAGTTCATTTATTCTTGTTGGTAAGTGAAAATGCAACTGATAAACAAGAAATTCACCACCGTGGACTGGCTGTGACTCATACAGAAATGGGTCTGGCGCCATCAGGGACTCGACTCGACGCGACGCATCCGGTGTGAACGGCTTTGCCTTACATCCATATGATTTAATGTTAACTGCGGGTGGCGAATAATGACGCATTGTGATGTACACTGACTTGATGTGACGTGATTCGACGCGACTCGCTTGGTGTGAATGCACCCTAAGAGAAAACTCCATAGCAGTGCAGGGTCCCCGACTGATCAACTGTATCCCACGAGAGCTACCATCATACTCTGGATCTTTAGAAAGATTCAAAACCCGACTAGACGAGGTGGTGGACAAACCATCACTGCCCCATTATTACCAGACCACTGAAGGGAACAGCCTGCTACATCAAGTTACACCGACCAACTAAAGGTGGCACACCAGCCACTGCCCCATTATTACCAGGCCACTGAAGGGAACAGCCTGCTACATCAAGTTACACCCACCAACTAAAGGTGGCACACCAGCCACTGCCCCATTATTACCAGGCCACTGAAGGGAACAGCCTGCTACATCAAGTTACACCGACCAACTAAAGGTGGCACACCAGCGTGACCTATGCCGTCACCCCTAAACAACATCACAGGAAATCACAGGTGTGTGTGTGTGTGTGTGTGTGTGTGTGTGTGTGTGTGTGTACGAGAGAGAAATTAAAACTAACAAAATGCATAATTTCTGAAAATCATTGGATACAAAAACATTAAAATATAGGCATTTCTATCTATACTCTCTCTCTCTCTCTCTCTCTCTCTCTCTCTCTCTCTCTCTCTCTCTCTCTCTCTTTATGTATGTATGTATGTATGTATCACAAACTATCTATCTATCAACTGTCTGTGAACCTGAAATATTAATTAAACAATGTTAGTTCATCAATCAAAGAAGTAGACACAGTAATAATAATAATAATAATAATAATAATAATAATAATAATAATAATAATAATAATAATAATAATAATAATAATAATAATAATAATAACAATAACAATAATAATAATAATAATAATAATAATAATAATAATAATGATGATAATGATGCTAATAATAATAATGATGATAATGATGCTAATAATAATAATGAGAGGTGCTGCATTACAGTTTATAGTATTTATTGAGAGAATTACCATTTTGCAGCAGTGTTGACAGATCCGAGTATTTTGCCCCAGTCATTCATTGTACATTATCACGATTATTTCACGGTAGTTTGTCCAGGTTAAGTCCCGGTAGTCTGCCCAGGTTAAGTCCAGGTAGTTTGCCTATGTTAAGTCCTGGTAGTCTGCCCGGGTTAAGACCCGGTAGTTTGTCCAGGTTAAGTCCCGGTAGTCTGCTGTGGTCTAGTCTAGTCTAGGTAATAGTCAAACCAGCACTATTTGATACTCTGGGTGATGGCCAGAGGTGTCTGTACTACTACCCCGGGCATCAGTCACCAGGCCTATAAACTTATAATCCACCTCTTTACCTTACCCTCCTGTCTGTCTCTCTATCTGTCTGTCTGTCTCTCAATATACTTTAGTTTTTTCTCATGCTATGACTTTGTTTCCTATAAAATATCCCTTTACTCTCTATATAATATCCTTTGCTTGGCTGTACAAAGCAGGACAGAGGGAGTGTGATGAATATTTCATGGTGATGGTATAGCAAGGAATGAATTACTTGACCTGACCAACAGTAGGTAGGTGTGACCTGAGTGTGTCATGTACAGTCAAGGACACTGAGACAGCAACACAACACTACACATATGTGTTGCCAAGTATACTGTAAGATATACAAAGTAGTTGTTCCATCTTCAAATCCAAAGTTATTTATAAAACCAAGCAGTAGCCTAAAACAACTAATTATTACATAGTGATGAAGGCAAGCAATGATAGTATGAGTGAGTGAGAGAGATTATACATACATACATACATACATACTGTTACATATATACACATAAACAACTAATTATTTCATAGTGATGAAGGCAATCAATGACAGACTCAAAATAAATAAATAAAATTACCTGTGGATGAAGGAGTGTGCATTGATGTACAATTGATGTTGCAACACCTCTTGGTTCACACCTGTTGCAACACCTCATTAATCAATCCTACCTGGAAATGTAAATAATGTAATATTCATCATAATAATAAAATATGTAACACAACAATATCTATATTTAACTACCAGTACTCTATGTTAAATATGGAAACAATTACTGTTATTATTGTTATTGTGTATATTTTTTGGGTAAATATGGAAAGAATTACCATTATTGCGTACATTTTTTTCAGTAAATATTGAAGGAATTACAGTTATTGTGTATGGTTGTTGTTTTTTGTTAAATTTAAATGGGGCATTTTAAAATTAGCCTGACCTTACCTAACCTAACCTATACCAAGGCAGACTACCAGGACCTAACCTGGACAAACGACCGGGAAATAACCGTGATAAAGTACGGGAAATGACCAGGGCAAAATACTGGGACCTAGCCAGATCTGGCAACACTGCTATAACATGGTAATTCATTCAATAAATACAGTATTTTGCCCCGGCCATTTCCTGTACTTTACCACGGTTATTTCACGGTAGTTTGCCCAGGTTAGGTTAGGTCCGGTAGTCTGCTGTGGTCTAGGTCTAGGTTAGGTTAGGTTAGGTCAGGTAAGGTAAGGTTAGGTAAGGTAGATAAGGTTAGGTTAGGTTAGGTTAGGTCAGGTCAGGTCAGGTCAGGTCAGGTCAGGTAAGGTTAGGTTAGGTAAGGTAGATAAGGTTAGGTTAGGTTAGGTTAGGTTAGGTAAGGTAAGGTAAGGCGGGTCGAGGTAAGGTAAGGTTAGGTAAGGTAAGGTAAGGCGGGGCGAGGTAAGGCAAGGTTAGGTAAGGTAAGGTAAGGCGGGTCGAGGTAAGGTAAGGTTAGGTAAGGTAAGGTAAGGCGGGGCGAGGTAAGGCAAGGTTAGGTAAGGTAAGGCGGGGCGAGGTGAGGTAAGGTTAGGTAAGGTAAGGTAAGGTTAGGTAAGGTAAGGTAAGGTTAGGTAAGGTAAGGCGGGGCGGGGCGGGGCGGGGCGGGGCGAGGCGAGGTAAGGTTAGGTAAGGTCAGGTTAGGTTAATTTCTAAATGCTTCCTTTGAATGTCTTTGAAATTTGTGGATGAAATGCCATAGAATAAAATAGTTTTATAATGTTCTAAATAAGTGGGTAATGAAGGTAGAAAAAAACAGTACATGATAAATGGTAATTCATTCCATATTTACCAAAACACCATAATGAAAAATGTTTTAGAATGGTCTAAGTAAATAGTAATTATTAATAAATACTGTATAATATCTATATAAGTAGGTAATTATATTAAAATATACAATATAGTTAATGAAGTAATTCTGTAAATTTACCATAACAATTTTAACTCTACTAAATGAATAAATAAATGAATTAAATAGTTTTAACATTCTGTGGGACATATGAGGACTTTTCCCATCTTATTTATCCTTTTATCACCATTTATTTATATCACAGGGATAATGTATTTACTTAACACCTTGAAATAAATAATGGTACTAAAATAATGGTAGTAATAATCAAATAATTATCTGTCATTGACTTATTTCATAATTTATCGTCTTATTTATCCATTTATCATCATTTATTTACTTATCAACATCTTGAAATAAATAATAATTAAAATAAAGGTAGTAATAATTAAATAATTATCTTATCGTCTTATTTATCCATTTATCGTCATTAATCTACATCACAGGGATCCTTTATTTACTTATCAACACCTTGGAATAACCAAGTAATAAATAATTAATTAAATAAAGACAATATTTACCTTCTAGTCTGGGAACCATGATTACCTCTGTCTGTTGGCTGTGTTGATCTCTCGTCAGTGTTACCAGCTCAGATGTTTGTTGATCTCTCGTCAGTGTTACCAGCTCAGGTTTAGTAAGTTCAATTATGTAACTTTGCAACGGCTCCCCTTTGATTATTTATTGTTATTTATTTATTTGTTATTTATTTATTGTTATTTATTTATTTGTTATTTTTGTTATTTATTGTGGTTTTTTTTCTATGGTACCTGGTGAGTTTTTTTTCTCTTTTTTTCCACAATACTACTACTAATATATCTTTTATATTTCCAAATAATAATTGTCCACATAATTCTGATGTATTATATTTAAATCCTTCATGTGTTGTTCTTTATTACCAAGATATTTACTACAATGGAAGGAGGGTGTCGGTGGATATTGGATTGTGCCTGTACAAGGAGGGAGGGTTTACTTTTATGAGCGACTATACTATTATAGCAGACGTAGGTTATTTTATAGTTATACTTAAAATAGTATATTCTCTCTTATTTAAATAAAATAAGAGAAAACGAAACATAACAAATATTTCCTCAACCCTCATTTTTACAAACAAAGGTTCAGAGGCTGGTTAAACTTTTTGGTAAGACTTGGCAGCGATAGGACGTCAGTGCTTGAGCTCCGCTTATTTTCAAAATTTTGAGCAATCTGACATATCAACCAACATACCTACACACACATACTAACACATACAGACATCATCCAGACAGTGCAGAAGAAGAAGAAAGTGACTTTAAGTGAGTAATGTTCAAGGTAAACATTGGGCCTGGAAGAACCCGGAAGTGACGAACATGGGGGACGAACAACCCGCCAACCAGCAGCAAACAACAACAACAGCAGAAAACATGGAATGTACCACCACCAACAACAAGAGGACTCTATCTCCAGACACACCGGGTGACGTATTCATCACCACAAAAAGTAAAAAATCATATGCTGATGTAGCAGCTTCACCACCAAGATTTATTAATGTTATAAATAACCCACCCCATGCTAATGCTAATGCTGTACACAAACACCATGACAATAATAACACCAATATAACCATTTTAATGAAATCTGTCGACGGTTCACAATGTTTTGTGCACCCCAAGAGGGTGTCAGAGGCAATATTTAAGTCCATATTTGCAAAAAAGTATATTGAGAATACCCTGGTCACCACTGGCAAAGGGCGAGGGCTGAAGTTTAGTGTGGCCAATATCGACGGCCTGGTAAGTGTGCCTGAGTCGGTGGTCATGCTGGGCGAGTGGCCAGTTAAGTGCTGGATCGCTGGTGATGACGATCCGACGTATCAATACGGGAGGATTTTCCCAGTTTCCCATGAACTTAATGACAAAGACGTACAGGAAGGACTGACCATACTAGACGATCAGCCGACAACACTGATGACAGCTTTTAGACTGCCAGGTACGATAAAGGATGGGGAGAGGGTGCCGAACATGGGGACCACTCCCTGAGAGGGTTGCCCTGGATTCAGTGGTGTACCGTGTGAGGCCGCACACTCTCCCCGTCCTGAGGTGCACCCGATGTCTTCTGTTTGGCCACGGAAACATCTCCTGCGGAGGTAAGATCCGATGTGGGAGGTGCAGTGGTTTCCACAGCACCGATAAGTGTGAGAGAACACAACACTGCTACTTCTGTTTGGGAGAACACAGACCAACATCAAAGCAGTGCCCGGCATACATCAGAGCTGCGAAGGTCCAAGAGACCCAGCATGACCCTGATACCTCCATGCAGGAGATAAAGCGCCAGCTCAGGGGAATTCGTCCAGAAACAATTACACAACAACAACATCCACAACCTGTTACAAAACAAACAAACCCTGTTATTTACCCCCTCAGCCCTCAGATTGTAGTTCTCCCCGTAGCGGCCCGTGGCAATACCACACCTCCACGACAGCTCTCTCCTGCACCCCAAGTCACTTCACATACACCAAACAGTACACCAAAACCACAACGAAGAAACCGCACACCACGAAAACACAGAAAAATTACCCCACCACCAAAACCCAACCAACCTAAATCCCACAACACAACTCCTCATAAGGCACCCCAAAAAACAAACCCAACACCAATAATATTGCCTTTACCTTATCCTCATCATCCCAAACCTAACCCACCAACCCACCCTCAGCCTCAACCACAGCCTTCAGTCCACCAACATTCAACACAACAACACACGCCCTCGCTTGGTAGTGCAGGCCTTACTCACACAGCTTCCTCACTTCCAGCCCAGCATGCTTCGGGTTTTGCATGGCCGGCTTTCATTAGTGGTATAGTACCTATTGCACTAGAATTCATCACACACATTTCATCTGGTCTTGGCCTAAGGGTGGCCTTCTGTAAGTGCTTGCCAGGGCTCCTGACCTTCCTTATGTCACTTTCTCAGTGAATACTTTACTCCCACACCATTTCATCCTCTGGAATGCCCGGTCTATGTACCGGAAACTTCCAGTCTTTAAAACCACGCTCTCATCATATTCTCCTCTAATAGTTGGCATATGTGAGACGTGGCTCACAGATGCATTCTCTCCCTCCTTTCCAAACTATGTTTCTTACAGGGTAGATAGAACACCTGGACAGGCAGGAGGCGGCCTCCTTCTCCTGGTGCATCAGTCTCTCCCTTCTAGTCCTCTAACTATTACTTCCTTTCCAGGAGGTGGGCTGGAGCACTTGGGAGTTACAGTAACCTTTGATACAGGGCCAATTCAAATATTATTGCTTTATAATCCATGTTTGGATATTTCATTACAAGAATTTAAGCATTTATTTTCACAACTTTCCTCCCAGTCATTAATTATTGGTGATTTTAATGCCCATCATGAATTCTGGGAACCGGCCCTGCCCAGAAGCAGGAGAAACCGGTCGGGGTTGGCCCTCTCGGGTCTTTTGATGGACAGTGACACTATCTCTCTACTTACCCCACCTGGCCTCCCTACCAGGATTGATCCAGTTTCAGGGAAATCCTCTACCTTGGACTTATGCCTGGGAAATGGCTCACTCCTCCTAACCACAATAACAACTGGCCCTAACATGGGTAGTGACCATCTTCCTGTAGTAATATCCTTTCAATTTACAACACCTCCTCCCACATCACGTAGACCCTGTTGGTCCCTCAAAACGGGTGACTGGGAAGCTTTTCACAAGAATTTAAATTCAGTTATCCCTCCAAATACCCTCCCATCAAAAGTCAAAATTCAATACCTCACTGACACATTGGTGGAAGTGGGGTCCAGTCATTTTCACCTTCATATTTCCCGCCCCTACCGCACTTTCAGGGTTCCCTGGTGGAACAGAAACTGTTCGGCAGCCCTTCAGGCAAAGCGTCACGCCTTCAATGCGTGGCGCAAACATCCCATCAATACCCTCCGTCAACGCTATAGATATTTAGAGGCCAAATGCAGACGTGTTATTCTTGATGAGAAACGTTCTGCATGGGCCTCATTTTGTGCTTCCCTATCCTTTGCAACCTCAGTCACCCGAGCTTGGTCATTCTTCAGGAAGATGGTCAGACCCCAACCCCCATTAACTTTCCCGTTAATTAGTAACGGTGCCCACCTAATCACTGATGCCCAAAGAGTCGAGTGTCTTGCAACCCACATTCACACCACACTCGGCTCACCAGATCCAGTACCCACACTTGCATTACCCACTTCCTCACACACCAGCCCTATAATTAGCACTGCTATCACTTCCCAGGAGCTTTCCTTAGCTTTACACTCACTGTCCAACAGAAAGGCCGCGGGACCGGACAACATCCCGAACGAGTTTCTCCGTCACCTCCCAGATGCTCTGGCTCATGTTCTATTAAGCATCCTCAATGACAGCTGGTTGTTGGGGGTGTTTCCTTCTATGTGGTGTCATGCTATCACAATACCTATTCCTAAACCTGGCAAGGACCCAACAGAAGCAGCTTCCTACAGGCCCATTAGTCTTCTATCTAACATTAGTAAAATCTTTGAGAAAGTAGTTCAAAATAGACTAACCTGGTGGTTGGAACGCGAACACCTTCTTCCACCCAACATGTTCGGCTTTCGCCCTCATCGGGGCACTCTGGATGTATTGCTCCAGCTGGAGCACATAATACAGGAGGGATTCAACCACAAAAGATTCACAATAGTAGCTTTTCTTGACCTTAAAGGTGCTTTTGACACCGCCTCACATAATGCCATTATTGAAAAACTTGCCCGCCTAGGACTATTTGGTCAACCTCTAAATTGGGTTAAATCCTTCCTGTCATCCAGATCCTTCTCTCTGGTAATTGGAGACACCCACTCCAGGGTGTATCCAATTACCAGAGGTGTTCCACAAGGTTCTCCTCTAAGTCCTCTACTTTTCAATATCTTACTTTCAGACTTTCCCTCATCACCAAGCACCCAAGCACTCCTCTATGCAGATGATATTTCAATACTTTGCTCTGCTCCCACTATCCAGGAGGCTCAAATTTCCCTTCAACGTGAGCTTGATAAGGTATTTGATTGGACATCCCATTGGGGTCTGACGGTGAGTGCACATAAGAGTAGCCTTATGTGCTTCACTCGAAGACGTATACCCAACATTCCCTCGGTCACCATAGGTAATTCCCAAATACCCTTCAAAACCCACCACAAATTTCTTGGTTTAATGTTGGACGGCCCCCGACTAAATTGGGGCTGCCACATACAATACATGGTGACCTCCTGTCATAAACGTCTAAATTTAATGAAATCCCTTGCAGGTGTTAAATGGGGTGCAGACAAAAATACCCTTCTGAAATTTTATTGCATTTATATCCGGAGTCGCCTGGACTACGGATGTGAGGTATATGGAGCGGCCTCACCTTCAATACTCCAAAAATTGGAGGTAATTCAAAATTCAGCTTTAACCCTTAATGGCCGGATTGCGGTCATAGACGGCCCCAGGAAGCGGCCGGGTCGTGTCTTACACCCGTGCCATGTGGTGACCGGGCGGGATGAAGCACCGCTATTGCCAATGTCGGCATTTGCGAGCCCAATTTGGCGTTTTTTTTTTTACTTGGCTATACTTCACCACCATCCCTACAAATCACCATCGTCAGTCAGTGTGTTACTGACTGTAAACATGGATGGATGTGGAATAGATTTCTCGTGCGTGTCCGATTCTGTGGTGCGCCATGCTTACTTACAACACTGACTGCCACCCGCGCGGGCCACGTTCAGTTGTCGTCAGAGCCACTGCACCTAAGCGAACGCAGCCGCGCTCACACGAGAAAGTACCCTTCATTCCTCACTTAATTTCTCGGCAACGGAGAGTTGTAGAGAGCTGAGGTTGATTTTATTGGAAAGAGGAAGAGTTGATGGTGCTAACAAGACCAAATTTAAGTTGTTCAGTATCGTAGTTTAGACGTACAGAGTAAGTGGAATAGAGCGATTTTGGAAAAATCGGCCAAAAGCGCCCGGCCAGGCAGTAGGGAAAGTAAGACTAGCCCCGGACTGACAAAATGGCTATCCATAGCTATCCCGTCGCGGAGGGGTTAAGCTTGTTCCTCCATTATAATATATGTTTGATTCGGATATAATATTATTTGGATAAACACCAGGCGAATTAAATGGCTATACATATAATAAAGTTTTGCCTTGCAAAATACTATACTTAATGAATTAATAATGTTTATATCTTTCTGTACATATTTTTATAGTCAGAGATTGTTACACTATTTCCAAATTTAAAGAAGTTATTATGAGCTACGAATATCAATTAAACAACGTAATATATGTAATTATTATCGGTATCAATGAGCCTGGGATTGTGTTTCAGAATTGGAGGCTTCGGATTCCTCCTGACTATGTCACAAAACAAGTTCTTTCCACACAGGGGGTTTACCATGACATTATTTGAAGGACTCATTTACCTCCAATATTCTGACCACATCACAGGGTACCTTAATTTATACTCACCCTGAAGAATGAAGTTAATTATTATGTTGGTGTATAACGGGATGCATGGAGTACTTGGCTTGGCTGTCAGGTCCAGTTATAGTATTGTCTATGAACTGAAAGGACGTTTATGTACTCAGACTGAAGGCTCCTTACTCTCTGATGGATTCCAGGCCACACCTTACATTTTGTTCCCACACCTCCCCAAACCCCGCTCCCTCTAACCCCCCCCCCCCTCCACCACCACCACCTCCCCCCTTGACCCTCTCCTGAATATAGAGTCTGCTTGGTGTGTGTGTTCTCAACTCAAGGAACCTGCTGGAGAATGTTCCGACTCGTCCCTTTATGTGTGTATTATTCTGTTACTTCAAAACTAAACCTGATGACTAATTGTAAATCTACCATCTATTTGATATTTTATACATATCAATGCTAATAGACAATAATTGCTATGAATATTAATTTAGGTTACAGAAAATACTAACTTGGGTGTTTCAGTAAGCTTACAATCTGTCATGAGCCTTTCAAAAAAATATCATAAACCCAAGTGTGTTTGATTATTATCCTGTTTGTCTTTTATAATGAAAGTCAATAATTACATGATTGATGGAGGGGTGGGTTAGTGTAATTCTGGTAATTGTGGATTGAATGATTCCTCCAAACTATTCCAGCAACAGGACACCTGTAGTTTTGTTAATCGGGTCCTGTTTCCTGGCATAGGACTACTGTGGAGGAATCAAGGTACTCCAATGTACCAACAGTTTATTATCCCCTTAAATATTGAAATAACAACAATACAATGTTTGTCTTACTAAAACCAAACCCTATTTCTTATGGGAGGAAAACACTCAGGATTAGCAAAAGCTTTAAGGAGAGATTCTTTTGAGGGCAAATTGGTGGGCTACTGTTTCCTCCAAACTATATATAGGCCTACCAGTAAACAGACGACTTCAATGGGGATCTGTTTCATAGCATACGGTACTTTGGAGGAATCACAGACCATCTAATTCACCAACAAGAGAATCGACACTTTTATTTTGCTCTTTCACTCAACATCTGAACAAAACATTAAGACTTTGTTCATTCGTTCAGATATTGATTGAAGGGAAGATTTTATGTTTAGTGAAATAGAAAGGCTCTGATTTTTTTACCAAACTATGCCAATAAAAAGATCCACTATTAGTATAACATTGAGAGCATTTGTTTTCTGGCATAGTTATAATAGGAATTAGTATATTATATAGCCTTCCAATTTGCCAACAAGATAATCTCCCCCAGACTCAGAATATACACACGAGATGACACTGACCATTCTCTGTTGTTATTCTAATGTCTCAGAGTGTAAGAGTGAGGTAACGACTATTATACAGTACTGTAATGTACAGTCACAAGCACTAATATGTATACAGCTTTGGTTAGGTTAAATTCACAAAACGAAGTGATACCAATGGAGATCTTATTGTGGATTTATTTACTGTTTCTATAGGTATTTGAAGCACACCAGAATACTTATTATTGCTCTTGACGGTACGTTAGGTTAGTTGGTTGGTTGATATGCCGCTCTTGTTCGTATATGTCAGGCGTAGGAACCAGGGATTTCGATCAATGAGTTGGTACATTCGGTTCTGTGTTGCATGACCCGTTCACACACACACACACACACAGAACATATTCATAATTATTGATATTTTGCTCACACACACACACACACACACACGCACGCACACACACGCACACACACACACACTTGTCACATTCCCCACACCTGTCGACCTACTTCCCACACCTGTCATATTTCCCACACCATATCATACTTCCCACACCTGTCAACATAGTTCACACACCTGTCATATTTCCCACACCATATCATACTTCCCACACCTGTCAACATAGTTCACACACCATATCATATTTCACACACCTGTCATATTTCCCACACCTGTCATATTTCCCACACCTGTCATATTTCACACACCATATCATAGTTCCCACACCATATCATATTTCCCACACATGTCATATTTCCCACACCATATCATATTTCCCACACCTGTCATATTTCCCACACCTGTCATATTTCACACACCATATCATAGTTCCCACACCATATCATATTTCCCACACCTGTCACATTTCCCACACCATATCATACTTCCCACACCTGTCAACATATTTCCCACACCTGTCACATTTCCCACACCATATATTTCCCACACCTGTCATATTTCCCACACCATATACTTCCCACACCTGTCAACATACTTTCCACACCTACATAATGAAGGAGTGGGGGTTGGTGAGATTTTGCCTTAGTAATTAAACCACTTACGTATTCGGTGACAAAGTTTCTTCCTCCCTCAGTTGGTGTTATCTTTACAGTGTGATTTGAGCGATGAAAGGAGCAGGAATGAGTTTAGAAGGTTAGAGTAGAGAGTTGTAAAAATAGGAAATGCACCAACAACAAATGGAAGGGTTATTATTATTTTATGTCAATGCTTTTCTTACATGACCACCACCATTGAATGTAGTTATTATTATTTTTGTGTCAATGCTTTTCTCACATGACCACCACCATTGAATGTAGTTATATTATTTTGTGTCAATGCTTTTCTTCTATGACCACCACCATTGGGAGTATAATTATAGTTATGATATTCACTAACCAAAGGAAAAGTATAAGTCCTATATTTGTGTCATCTATATAATTCTATGGTGAGGGTACTGCTTACACGTATACATCTAAGCTAAATATATTTATGTATAATGAATAGTATACATCTATAGCACCAGTGATCATTTCCCGAGGTTTTATAATTATATATATACTGATAATAGGTTCAACAGGTGTTCAGATCCGATTTTATTCCATTGAGGGAATAGTATACTTCGGGTACATTAGAATCCTCCTTGATTCCTCCAAAGTATGCCAGGAAACAACTAGGACCAGACTTACTAAAAGAATGGTGACCTGTTGCTTGGAATAGTTTGCAGGGATCAGTTGCTCTAGATTTACCAACACTGTACTATATACTAAAGGTCCCTGTGATCGTGTATGAAATTTGGAGTCTCCTGATTTTTCCTGACCATGTCACGAAACAAGCTCCTTCCATTTAGGTGGTGTTTCGTGGCAATATCTGATGGACTTAGTTATCTCCAATTTTCCGACTACATCACAGGGCCCCATAATACTATAACCCCATAACTCTTTACATTCCACAAGCCAGCCAGCCATTCGTCCATGCTTGTACAGTTACCTACAGGAATTCTTACACAGACTACATATACGGATAGAGAGGTCATTATTCTGAAGGTACTAAAATGAATGGTCTACCAAGCATGTTAAATTTACCTTGCTACCAAGCTAATTACTCTGTGATTACAAAACAACAAACCTAATAATAATAATGTTGTATTGCAGTTACGTAGTTTTACATTTTCATTGTGTTGTAAACCCTCGAAAACAACAGCGTGTGTAGGAATTCTTGTGTCCAATAGTAATGATATAGTAATGATATAGTAATGATATAGTACAGTACACTCCATCCACTAGAATTTCAGCAGCAGGTTTCTTCACGAGGCTTTCACACAAAACTATTGAATGCCTTCCAGAAATGTAAGTAAATTATATCTTTATACCTACCACACTTATCATTACTACTACTACACCTATACTGTATATACTACCTAACTTCCAACACCTCTCACACTATCCACACTTGTCACGCTTGCTACACCTCTCACACTTCCCACACCTGTCACACTACCCACACCTGTCACTCACTCCTCACTTATCACATCATCCACACCTGTCACATTAGCCTATCCTTGCCAAATTTAGTACAAAGATCCCAAATGATACTGCTATTTATTTTCCCTGGTTGTTTATTTTATTTATTATATTAATTAACTTATTTTTTATATGTTTATTTACGTTTTTAGCTCCGGCCTAATTATTGTTCTTGGGGCGACCACTTCTTAAAAGGGGTTCAACTGACTCACTCACTCACTCATTCACACACTCACTCACTCTCTTCCTCCGACATTGAATCATTTATTATCATTTTTTTTTTTTTTTCAAAATTTCAATACAACCATATGAATACGAAAATCCAGATAGAACATAATTAATATTTTTGAGACCTTTACATATGGATATGGATATTTTTTCACTAGAATCCTTAACAGGTGGAGCTTTTAAAGGGTTTTCCTTCATGTTCATGTTTCATTCAAACCACATCTAAAAAAAAAAGGTTAACGTACAGTCATAAAACAAAAATTACAGCCCCCCCCCCTTCCCCTCCCCGCGCTCTCCAGGCAAAACCCTATAATTATTCCTCGTGTGGTGTCAGTTCTGGTAACACTGTGTCTGACGTCCAAGGGCTGTGGTATTTGAGTGTTTGAGGAGGGAAAGGAGTCTGTTTGGTTGGTCTGATCATAACACTGTGCCTCAATTCATGCCTCATCCTGTGTGTGTGTGTGTGACCCTCTATAATGTTTATACTTGTTCCTACCAGGCATTACCAGGACTCAACACACTCTTGTTACCAGTTATAATATTATTAGGTGGGTTTTTCCTCGTGTGTGTGTGTGTGTGAGGAGGGGGATGTATTTTCTCTTATGAATGCCTCTAGTGTGCAATAAATTTAGATGGATATTTCCTCATGTGTGTGTGTGAGTTTTTGCCCTTATGAATGCCTGTAGGTGTACAATACAAATAGATGTAATTTTCTTTGTGTGTTTGTGTGTGTATGGGGGTGGGGGGGGAGGTGTCTTTACTCTTATAAATGCATGTAGGCTAGTGTGTAATTACCGTCAATCACATTAGATATTCTCGTATCGACACCCACAGCTTGACTCAAGGCTATTTATAAGTGTCCTTGGCTGGACTATCGGATAATCAGCTACTTGTCCTCGCTTTCCTGTTGAGCTGTGATGGTTTTATTTTGATAACTGAGAGCCTCATTACCCATTACATAAATTATGATACAGTCACTAATAGATATTTTTGGAGAAGGTCAGCTCCACGGATCATCATTATCTTGGGTACAAAGAGTGACTATAACAAATGCAGATAACAAATTTATAATGTTGTTGCTGCTGCTGCTGCCAAAGTTTTATTAAAGGAAGATGAATTATTTTATTGTTGGTGAATTGGAAGGTCTCTGATGATTTCTTCAATAAGGGAAGCCACCTTTTGTGGTCCATTTGGAGTCCATGTAAGCCTCCAAACTCAGCTATAAAACACATCCCCCGTAGAATTCCATATGGAGGGGTTCAGTTTCCTGGCATAGTTTGGAGGAATCCGTAGCCTTCCAATTTTCCCTAATAGGTTAATCCCTTTAAACTATGCCTAACAGATCCCCTAATTAGTACCATTGAGGGCATCTGATCCCTGACATTATATATTATACAGTATAGTTAAAAGA
The DNA here is from genome assembly GCA_034508575.1 of Petrolisthes manimaculis. Lineage (NCBI taxonomy): Eukaryota > Metazoa > Arthropoda > Malacostraca > Decapoda > Porcellanidae > Petrolisthes > Petrolisthes manimaculis. Next base: position 331,972 of record JAWZYT010000456.1, read on the forward strand.
GGAATCGGTATCATTTCAATTAATAGATTAAAATTTAGTTTCATCCGAGCTATAAATTTTTGTTTTAAAAATAGGTCACTCAAATGGAATCTTGCTAACTAACAGAGCGTGGTAACCTTACTAACAGAGCGTGGTAACCTTACTAACAGAGCGTGGTAACCTTACTAACTCACACACACACACACACACACACACACAATGTCCTGTCTTATTAAAATATTATACCAGATCTAATAATATACCAGCTAGGGTGTTTAATACTATACCAGCTAGGGTGTTTAATAATATACCAGCTAGGGTGTTTAATAATATACCAGCTAGGGTGTTTAATAATATACCAACTAGGGTGTTTAATAATATACCAGCTAGGGTGTTTAATAATATACCAGCTAGGGTGTTTAATAATATACCAGCTAGGGTGTTTAATAATATACCAGCTAGGGTGTTTAATAATATACCAGCTAGGGTGTTTAATAATATACCAGCTAGGGTGTTTAATACTATACCAGCTAGGGTGTTTAATAATATACCAGCTAGGGTGTTTAATAATATACCAGCTAGGGTGTTTAATAATATACCAACTAGGGTGTTTAATAATATACCAACTAGGGTGAGTAATAATATACCAGGGTGAATAGTAATACACCAGCTATGGTGACCAATAATATACTAGGGATGGATAGGATCACACCAATAATAATTAATCTTTCTGATTATACAAAGACAAAATACTTACCATATCACTTTAATTAATTATACCTTCAAATGATATGCCATTATAATCTACGCTATGTATATCATGTATGGTGCAGTTAATATATTACTGTGGTTACATGTATCCTTACTATGACACTTGTATTCATTTGACCCTCCTATTGAAAGTTAATACACAGTTATCATGGTTTTAATAAAGACTCTATAACTGATGAATAAGTTAATACACAGTTATCATGGTTTTAATAAAGACTCTATAACTCCTACGTCTGGTAAAGCTGGTGAATAAGTTAATACACAGTTATCATGGTTTTAATAAAGACTCTATAACTCCTATGTCTGGTAAAGCTGATGAATAAGATGAAGTTCCCTGTGACGTCACATTTCTACTCCAGGTTGTTGTCCAGGAATGCACTGTGACGTCATCCCTTTAAGATTACCCCAGATGAAGGAAATTGGCTCATGGAAGAAACTGCGCCTGTAGAAAGCAGTTTTACCAATATGTTTTCATGTAATTAAGAGGCAATTTGTACATCACCAAGAATCGTTTGTATAGGTGTTTTGTAGGTTGTAAAGCATTTAATTGGTTTTAGGTGAATTGGAATTGGTTTTACAGTCGTGCACAGTTAATTGGTTTGTAAGCACTGCAAAGGACGAATCTGCACTCTTAAAATACTGGTAAGTATATTTTGATACAATATATATATATATATATATATATATATATATATATATATATATATATATATATATATATATATATATATATATATATATATATATATATATATATATATATATATATATATATATATATATATATATCCAAAGTCCTAAAAATATATTTTAACCAGCCTCTGAACCTTTGTTTGTAATAAATGAGACTTGAGGAAATATTTGTTATGTTACCCTTTAAAATATTCTCTACGTTTCGTTTTCTCTTATTTTATTTTAATAAGAGAGAATATACTATTTTAAGTATAACTATAAAATAACCTACGTCTGCTATAATAGTATAGTCGCTCATAAAAGTAAACCCTCCCTCCTTGTACAGGCACAATCCAATATCCACCGACACCCTCCTTCCATTGTAGTAAATATCTTGGTAATAAAGAACAACACATGAAGGATTTAAATATAATACATCAGAATTATGTGGACAATTATTATTTGGAAATATAAAAGATATATTAGTAGTAGTATTGTGGAAAAAAAGAGAAAAAAACTCAGCAGGTACCATAGAAAACCCCCCACAATAAATAACAAAAATAACAAATAAATAAATAACAATAAATAAACAAAGAGGGAGCCGTTGCAAAGTTACATAATTGAACTTACTAAACCTGAGCTGGTAACATTGATGAGAGATCAACAACACTGACGAGTGAGTGACTGAGTGACTGAGCTCTTGGCGAAAAACCATATTTAAGCACATATTAACTTTCAAATCAAGCTTTTTACAACAACAGTGATTATAAGAAAGCAACAAGATGCGAACGAAACGAAGTAGAGGAAAGAAGGGGGGAGAAAACAGCGAGGAGAAGAGAAAGAATGCGGACGATCAGGACGCTATGCCAAAACGGGATGACAAGGAAGATTCCAACAGTGAAGAAGAAACACAAAGTGATATGTATTCAGATGAATCAGAGGATGACCAGGGGGCCATCTCTCAAAGCAGAAGACACCGGAACAAGAAAGGGAAGCCCAAGGAGATAAGTAACTGTAAATGTAACTATAAAGTCACCTCTAATGATAAAGGTTTACTATGCCAAATGTGTAAGCAATGGTTTCATATAGGATGTGTGAAGGTTACACCCCAGAAATATGAGGTACTGAAGGATGATGATGTGATATGGAGCTGCCCAAAATGTAAAAATGCTTTTCGCAAGACAGTGGAGAGAGGTAGGGAGGTTGAAGAGAGGTGTAGGGTATTAGAGGATGAGAATAAGAGACTGAGGACTGAGTTAATGGCTATAAAAGGTGAAATAATTGATGAGACAACTGACAGGGTAATAGGTTTAGTCAGAGATAACCTCATGATGGAAATCAAACAAATGGTAGAGGGCCTTATTAATGACAGAACCATACCAACACTCGGAGACAATGATGTAAATCTGACAGCTTCAGGTAGACTTAATGGGAAATCATATAGTGATGCCATAAAGACAGAGGTTAAGGAAACTGTACTTGAAGAACTAAAGGAAAGACAAAACAGAGACAGCAAAAGAGTAATATAATCATTTACAATTTACCAGAAAGTCCAGCCGAAACAGAACAAGACAGAAACAACAATGACCTAGACAAATGTAAAGAGGTTATGACTGAGATCAAGGTAGACGGAAAGATAGGTATAGGTAAAATGATAAGGTTAAGAACTGTGACACAAGATAAAATCAGACCTGTATTAATTACCCTAACCAATGAGAACGAAAAGTGGGAGGTACTAAAAAGTGCCAAAAACCTAAAAAACACAAACAAAGCATGGATGAAAAAAGTAGGATTATCCAAAGATATGACAAAGCAAGAGAGAGAAGAGAATAAGAGGAGATTTGAGGAACTAAAGAAGGAACTTGCTGAGAAAGAAGCGAAGGGAGAAGAAGGGTGGGTGATAAAAGGAGGTAAACTGATAAAAGCTAATGCATAGGATACAGCAGAAAGTAAACAGGGACATTGTAGTGTGTATATAAATATTAGGTTAAAACTGATTAATATACAAGGTTTAAGTAAGGTGAAACTATTAGAAGTAGAAAAGCTGATTGAAAGAGAAACAGATGTATTATTTTTAACCGAAACACAACTAAAGTTTGATAAATATGTATTAAGTAAGGGATTGGCAAAAGTAGAAAGCTTTAGAGAATCAAATGATAGAAAGGGAGGGGGACTAATGTTAATGTACAATACACATAAAGTTACAGTAACAAAAAAACAAACAAAACACCCTGATATAATGGTAACAGAACTTAGCATAGCAGGATTTAAGATCAACATTATACTTTTATATTTATCTGTGAATGATGACCAAAGAAATTTATTAATTAAAGGAATAATCGAGAAGGAACTAAGACAAATCGATAACGACGAACCACTAGTCATTTTGGGGGATATGAACGGACATGTTGGCTTTTTAGGAAGCCAAAAATTAGATAAGAATGGAAACATCGTATTAGACTTGCTAAATAAATACGATCTTACTCTTCTCAATGATGTGGCGGATTGTGAAGGCACATATACATGGAGTGTGGGTGATAGGAAAAGTGTAATCGACTATTGCCTTATAAATAATGCTTTAAGTGATAAATTTACCAAAATGTTCATAGACGAAAAGAAAGAAATCTTTGATTTGTCAGATCATAATCTAATATCCACTGACTTTAGAATTAAGGCAGGCAATATTAAATACAGTCATACCATAAACAAAGTTTACACTGATATAAATAAAAAAACTAAAGAAAAGTTTGTAAATGAGCTGAATAAATTAGACTACCAAGATATAAGCAAAATAGAAACCCTAGAGGAAAACTTAACCATAGCCAAAGATAACTCCATGAAAAAAACAATTAATATTAAAGTAAATAAAACTGACAAAGCGATAAGAGAACCGCTATGGATAACCCAAGAAATTAAAGACGAAATTAAGGTCAGAAAACATTATAACAGAAGCAAAAGGAATACTGTAGATGTTGATACAAAGCGAGAATATGAAGAAAAGTATACAGATCAAAAACTCAAAGTACAGCTCTTAGTAAAAGATGCGATGGGAGCCTTTGAAATTAAAATAACTAATGAAATAAGAGAGGACAAAGATAGAATCAAATTGTGGGATAATATCAATAAATTAAAAGGTAAGGAGATCAACAAAAAGGAACTCGTAATATACACAGAGAACGACAAAACACCTCTTGAAGCCGGAGATGTAGGTAAAGTTTTAGAAACTTATTGGTCGGGTATTTACAACAAATATGAAAATAGGATTCATACGGTATGGAATGAAGATATTAAAAGAAACTACGAACAAGAATATGAGACCATTTTAAATAATAGACAGGATAACCTGATCGAACATTTAGACATGGCAACGCGATGTAACAAAGCCGTAGTTGGAATGACAAACATTAATATTACCAAAGATGAAGTTGTTAAATATTTGACGTCACTCAAAAATGGCAAAGCAGCAGGACCTAATGAATTAAAATCAGACATTTACAAGCTTATAAAAAACAACGACCGTTATGTAAACTTAATAACAAAATGTTTAAATAATGTTCTGGACAAAATAACCGAAATACCTGATGATTGGATGTTCTCAATAACAAAAATGATCCCAAAGTCAAGCAAACCTACAGTAGACAAATTAAGACCTATTGCACTAAGCAACATCTCATATAAAATGTTCATGGCCATTTTGAGAGAGAAAATAGAGCAACATATATTAGATAATGACTGGGGCATGAATGAACAGGCAGGATTCACGAAGGGATGTAGAATTGAGGATAATATATTAATTCTAAAATATTGTATACTTAAAAGTTACCAATTAAAGAAACCATTAATAGTCATAGGCATTGACTTTAGTAAGGCTTATGATTCTGTTAAAAGAGAAAAGTTAATTGAAACCTTAATTAAATTCAAGATCCATCCATTAATTATAGATATAGTTGCTAAACTTTATTATAATGACAAAACTTTCATAAAATTAGATGAAAAGAACCAACAAGAAGTTAAGGTCTCTAGTGGGATTAGACAAGGCTGCACTATGTCCACAACATTGTTTAAACTAATAACATATATGATATTAACAGAATTATATAAATATGACATAGGATTTAAGGACGACTTATTTAACATCAATACTTTATTTTTCGCCGATGATGGCCTGTGTTTAACACATTCAATTGATGACGCAAGACTTAGAATAGAACAGCTAAGTAAAATAGTAGGAGAATATGGGCTGGAAATAAATGTCAACAAAAGCAACATAATTATTTATAATATGCGAGACAAACCAGACCAAATAGGAGGAATCGAGATTAAGAGAAGTGTCCAATATTTAGGGATGACCCTACGTGACAAAAAGGACTGTTTTATACAACATAAGAAAATGATGTTCCAAAAAGCAAATAACCTATGTAACCAAACAACTTCAGTTGTAGCTAAAAGTTGCAATAGACTACTAATAGGTAAAACCTTTTGGAAGAATGTAGCCTTGCCATCTATCCTGTATGGAACAGATATTGTGCACTTCAATAAAACCAATCTAAACGAACTACAATCAATAGAAAATAAAGTGTATAGACTTATCCTCAGAGCCCCTAGATATGTACCTGTGTGTACCCTACGAGGGGAAATTGGAGCCACAGCGATGGAAACACGGCTGATGAAAACGAAGATGACGTTCCTGAGATACTTGCTTAACAGGGAAGACTCCCTCGTCGGTCGGGTGTTCCAGGAAATGAGAGTCAACTTTAAAGAAGATGCCTGGATACAACAGATTATCAATATAACAAAGGAAACAGGACTAAGCAAATACAACATTAAAATGCTAACTAAAGACCAAATCAAACAAGCAGTGAGAAAATGTGATACACAGCGATGGAGAACAGAACTTAATTCTAAAAGTAGCGTAGAACTATACAAAATGAACGAAGATGAACCGCGAGAAGAAAAATTCTATGATAACCACCCCTCATCAATAACATTCTTTAGATGCAGAAGCAATACGCTTGCGCTGAATGACAGAAAGCTATTTAGCAACGGTGAAGTGAAATGCCTCCTATGTAATTACGAGGTAGAAGATCTGGAACATTTCCTATTGTTCTGTCCCAAATATATGGAGATAAGAACAAAAAGCGAACTGTTTGTGCAACCGTATATTGAAGACAAGCTAAGTGATTTACTCTTTAAAAACTCTGCAGACATAGAAAAAACTAAACGAGTAATACAATATATGTGGAACAAACGATGTAAACTTTTAAAAGAACTTTGAAAAAAGAGCTCAGTCACAAATAAACCAAGTTGAACTAAAGGAGGGACCGTAGTAACTGGTTTTACCTCCGCAAAGCACCATACCATACCATACCAGATCAACAAACATCTGAGCTGGTAACACTGACGAGAGATCAACACAGCCAGCAAAGGTGATCATGGCTTCCAGAGGGTAAATATTAACTTTATTTAACTAATTATTTATTCCCTGACAATTTCAAGGTGTTAATAAGTAAATAAATGATCCCTATGATGTAGATAAATGACGATAAATGGATAAATAACACGATAAATGACGAAATAAGATGATAATAGTTGAACCGGTCAATGGAAAAAAATAGATAATGATTGTCAGGGTAAATATGGACTTTATTTAACTAATTATTTATTCCCTGGTTATTCCAAAGTGTTAATGAGTTAAAAAATGACCCCTGTGATATAAATAAATGGCGATACATAGATAAACAAGGCGATAATTGATGAAATAAAGACTATTAATTATGAAAATTTTATCACGGGATAGTAAATATTAACTTAATTTACTTAATTATTTAATTATTTCTTATTCCCTATTTATTCCAAAGTGTTTATAAATTAATAAATAATCCCTGTGATATAAATAAATGGTGATAAATAGATTAATAAAACTATGAATAATGAAAAATTAAGTCCAGCTAACTAACTAACCCATAGAGTTAAAAATAATATTTTATTAATTAATGTATGTATTCTTTTATTTAATACATTAAGAAAAAAAATATGGTAAATTTAAAGAATTACTTCATTCACTATATTGTATATTTTAATATAATTACCCACTTATATAGATATTATACAGTATTTATTAATAATAATTATTTATTTAGAACATTCTAAAACATTTTTCATTATGGTGTTTTGGTAAATATTGAATGAATTACCATTTATCATGTACTGTTTTTTCTACCTTCATTACCCACTTATTTAGAACATTATAAAACTATTTTATTCTATGGCATTTCATCCACAAATTTCAAAGACAATCAAAGGAAGCATTTTGAAATTAACCTAACCTGACCTAACCTGACCTGACCTTACCTTACCTAACCTTACCTCACCTCGCCCCGCCCCGCCCCGCCTTACCTTACCTTACCTTACCTTACCTAACCTTACCTTACCTTACCTTACCTAACCTTACCTAACCTTACCTGACCTAACCTAACCTTACCTGACCTAACCTAACCTGACCTAACCTAACCTAGACCACAGCAGACTACCGGACCTAACCTAACCTGGGCAAACTACCGTGAAATAACCGTGGTAAAGTACAGGAAATGGCCGGGGCAAAATACTGTATTTATTGAAAAAATTACCGTGTTATAGCAGTGTTGCCAGATCTGGCTAGATCCCAGTATTTTGCCCTGGTCATTTCCCGTACTTTACCACGGTTATTTCCCGGTCGTTTGTCCAGGTTAGGTCCTGGTAGTCTGCCTTAGTTTAGGTTAGGTTAGGTTAGGTAAGGTAAGGTCAGGCTAATTTCAAAATGCCCCATTTAAATTTAACAAAAAACAACAACCATACACAATAACTGTAATTCCTTCAATATTTACTGAAAAAAATGTACACAATAATGGTAATTCTTTCCATATTTACCCAAAAAATATACACAATAACAATAATAACAGTAATTGTTTCCATATTTAACATAGAGTACTGGTAGTTAAATATAGATATTGTTGTGTTACATATTTTATTATTATGATGATTATTACATTATTTACATTTCCAGGTAGGATTGATTAATGAGGTGTTGCAACAGGTGTGAACCAAGAGGTGTTGCAACATCAATTGTACATCAATGCACACTCCTTCATCCACAGGTAATTTTATTTATTTAGTTTGGGTCTGTCATTGCTTGCCTTCATCACTATGAAATAATTAGTTGTTTATGTGTATATATGTAACAGTATGTATGTATGTATGTATGTATGTATAATCTCTCTCACTCACTCATACTATCATTGCTTGCCTTCATCACTATGAAATAATTAGTTGTTTTAGGCTACTGCTTGGTTTTATAAATAACTTTGGATTTGAAGATGGAACAACTATACTTTGTATATCTTACAGTATACTTGGCAACACATATGTGTAGTGTTGTGTTGCTGTCTCAGTGTCCTTGACTGTACATGACACACTCAGGTCACACCTACCTACTGTTGGTCAGGTCAAGTAATTCATTCCTTGCTATACCATCACCATGAAATATTCATCACACTCCCTCTGTCCTGCTTTGTACAGCCAAGCAAAGGATATTATATAGAGAGTAAAGGGATATTTTATAGGAAACAAAGTCATAGCATGAGAAAAAACTAAAGTATATTGAGAGACAGACAGATAGAGAGACAGACAGGAGGGTAAGGTAAAGAGGTGGATTATAAGTTTATAGGCCTGGTGACTGATGCCCGGGGTAGTAGTACAGACACCTCTGGCCATCACCCAGAGTATCAAATAGTGCTGGTTTGACTATTACCTAGACTAGACTAGACCACATCAGACTACCAGGACTTAACCTGGACAAACTACCGGGTCTTAACCTGGGCAGACTACCAGGACTTAACATAGGCAAACTACCATGACTTAACCTGGACAAACTACCGGGTCTTAACCCGGACAAACTACCGGGACTTAACCTGGACAAACTACCAGGACTTAACCTGGACAAACTACCAGGACTTAACCTGGACAAACTACCAGGTCTTATCCTGGGCAGACTACCAGGACTTAACCTGGACAAACTACCGGGTCTTAACCTGGGCAGACTACCAGGACTTAACCTGGACAAACTACCGGGTCTTAACCCGGGCAGACTACCAGGACTTAACCTGGACAAACTACCGGGTCTTAACCTGGGCAGACTACCTGGACTTAACCTGGACAAACTACCAGGACTTAACCTGGACAAACTACCGGGACTTAACCTGGACAAACTACCAGGTCTTAACCTGGACAAACTACCAGGTCTTAACCTGGGCAGACTACCGGGACTTAACCTGGACAAACTACCGGGAAATGATCGTGATAATGTACAATGAATGACTGGGGCAAAATACTCGGATCTGTCAACACTGCTGCAAAATGGTAATTCTCTCAATAAATACCATAAACTGTAATGCAGCACCTCTCATTATTATTATTATTATTATTATCATCATTATCATCATTATTATTAGCATAATTATCATCATCATCATCATCATTATTATTATTATTATTATTATTACTATTATTGTTATTGTTATTGTTATTGATGTTATTATTATTATTATTATTATTATTATTATTATTATTATTATTATTATTATTATTATTATTATTATTATTACTGTGTCTACTTCTTTGATTGATGAACTAACATTGTTTAATTAATATTTCAGGTTCACAGACAGTTGATAGATAGATAGTTTGTGATAGATACATACATACATACATAAAGAGAGAGAGTGAGTGAGTGTGTGTGTGAGAGAGAGTATATATAGATTGATGGATGGATAGATAGATAGTTTGTGATAGATAGATACATACATACATAAAGAGAGAGAGAGAGAGAGAGAGAGAGAGAGAGAGAGAGAGAGAGAGAGAGAGAGAGAGAGAGAGAGAGTATAGATAGAAATGCCTATATTTAAATGTTTTTGTATCCAATGATTTTCAGAAATGATGTATTTTGTTAGTTTTCATTTCTCTCTCGTACACACACACACACACACACACACAGCTGTGATTTTCTGTGATGTTGTTTAGGGGTGACGGCCTAGGTCACGCTGGTGTGCCACCTTTAGTTGGTCGGTGTAACTTGATGTAGCAGGCTGTTCCCTTCAGTGGTCTGGTAATAACGGGGCAGTGAGGGTTTGTCCACCACCTCGTCTAGTCGGGTTTTGAATCTTTCTAAAGATCCAGAGTATGATGGTAGCTCTCGTGGGATACAGTTGAACAGCCGGGGACCCTGCACTGCTATGGAGTTTTCTCTTAGTGTTTGTAGTGTTGTCCATGTCGTCAATATCAGTGGTATGGTGCACATTAGGCCTCTTCTTCCATGTAGTGTTGTCCATCTCGTTATATGGTGTACATTAGGTCTCTTCTTCCATGTAGTGTTGTCCATCTCGTTATATGGTGTACATTAGGCCTCTTCTTCCATGTAGTGTTGTCCATCTCGTTATATGGTGTACATTAGGCCTCTTCTTCCATGTAGTGTTGTCAATGTCGTCAATATCAGTGGTATGGTGTACATTAGGTCTCTTCTTCCATGTAGTGTTGTCCATGTCGTCAATATCGGTGGTATGGTGTACATTAGGCCTCTTCTTCCATGTAGTGTTGTCCATCTCGTTATATGGTGTACATTAGGCCTCTTCTTCCATGGTTGGCTGTTCAGATTGAGCTTTCATTTTCCAGATTAGGGACAAGTCCATTAATAATTTTCCAAATGTATATAATTATGTATTGTTCTCGTGTTCTTTCCAGTGAATATAATATGAGGACAGCTAGTCGTTCCCAGTAGTTATTATCCTGCATACCCACCATCCTTGTTGTAAATGTTCGTTGCATTGCTTCTACTTTTCTAATTTGTCCTACTGTACTTGGATTCCAGAGAACACAGCAGTACTCTAAGAGAGGAAGTATAAGTGCTTTATATAGTGTTAGAAGTACAGTACAGTACAGTGGGCTCTCTTGTTGTAAAGGTTCTTAGTATCCATCCCATTGTCTGTCTCACCTTTGTAACTTCTGTTGTCTATTTGTTGTTGAAAGTTGCCATCATCACTTAATGTTACTCCTAGATCCTTGACGTGTCTGTATTGTTCAATTATTTGTCCTTCTGGTGTTCTATAATAATTGTTGGGGATATCAATATTGGGATGACGGTATCTCATTAACTCCAATTTGGAGCTGTTGAAACTCATGTTGTTATTGGCTGCCCACTGGTATATTTTATTTAAATCCATTTGTGTCATTCTAAGTTCTTCGTTGTTCCTCACTCTACTCAAAAGTCTAGTGTCATCTGCAAAAAAAGATGCAGTGCAATGGGAAATATTTGTGTCTATATCTCTCATGAATATTAAGAATAGCAAAGGGCCAATGACTGACCCTTGTGCCACTCCACTCAACACTCCTTCTACAACAACTGCTTGGTTTCTGTTCTCTAAAAAGCACTTTATCCACTTGAGCAGTTTTCCTCTGATTCCAATATGTGACAGTTTCTGTATCAGTATTTGGTGGTCGTCATTGTCGAAAGCTTTCGAAAAGTCTAGATAAATAAAATAGACTGTGGCATCGTTCTCAAGTGAATGTAACATGTCCATACGGTGTTGCAGTAGTTGTGATAGACACGATCTACCATGTCTGAATCCATGTTGCTTGGCATTGTGAAGTGTGTGCATATCGAGGTATTCATTTAGCTTGCTGACAACCATTTTTTCAAACACTTTTATTACGTGTGATGTTAATGTGACTGGTGGGTAATTTTTGGGCTCTGTTCTGTCGCCACCTTTATAAATTGGCGTAATAAATCCCTCTTTTAGTATTGGTGGAATTACTCGTGTGTGAAGGGATACTCTCCAGAGGATGTAGATAGGTGTGGATAGTGTTTTCATACATTGTTTCAGTAATATAGCAGGGACACCATCTGGTCCTAATGAGGCCTGAGGTCTAATGCTGGATATTGATTGTTCTATATCTATTTCACTCAAGTTGATATCTCTAGACTCTACGTCTGAAGTTCTTGTTATCACCGGGTCAAGTTATTCGTTTATTTGGTTATTTTCTTGTACACTAAATGCAGATACATATTGCATATTGAAGGTTTCTGTCATTTGTTGTGGGTCACTGACTAGTGTACCATTGTGTTTTAAAAGTCCTATTTTGCTCCTTACCTTTGACTTCATTTTTGTATAGTGATAAAAGTATTTTGGGTTGTGGGATATAGCTTCTACTGCTTTTTCTTCTTCTTTAATCCTTTCCGCTTCATGTGATTTGGCCAGCTTTTCTTCTATGTTTCTCAATTGTTCTTTGATTCTGTTGTCCTCTCTATGTAGAATTTTCTCAGCCAATTTAGTTCTTTTCCTCATCAGAATTTTCCTATCCCTGGGTATATTATTTATTCTTCTATGTACTTTTCTTTCTGGTACAAACTTTGAGCAAATGAAGAGGAGTTTTTCTATAATAAAGTCATACATTTCTATTGTAGTCATGTCTTTTAGCTCTTGGTTCCAGTTGACAATTTTGATTGCATTGTCCAGTCCATATTTTCACTGAAAAAAATCATAGTTGAGAAGGACGAACACCCGCTACCATTAATTTCCATCATGGGCCTGTATTCTAAGGTGGTTTCTATAATTAGGAGCTTGTGATCTGACATGGTTGTGTCCTCCGTCCTCACACACACCACTGATGATAATATCTTCATTATTGGTGAAGAACAGATCCAAGGTATTAAGGCCGTGGGTTGGCAAGTCAACAATTTGTCTCATCATAAGGTCTTCAACCATATTAAACAAGGCATTAGTTTGTAGTCTGTCCGCTAGTGAGCCCTAGTATATACTTAGCTCGTGCCAGTTAGCATTGAGCAGTCCACCATATTAAACAAGGCATTAGCTTGTAGTCTGTCCACTAGTGAGCCCCAGTATATACTTAGCTCATGCCAGTTAGCATTGGGCAGGTTGAAATCTCCGTTGATGATAACAGAGGGCTCTGGATTTCCCATCATTTTCACTTGTACACTTATTTTTTCTAACACACTCACAAAGTTCTCAGTCAGACAACCTGGTGGATGATAAATGGTTACTACCACTGTTCTCCATTTGTATATGTATAATATTATATATTCTACCTCGCTATTAGACTCCGATGTTATGAATTCGGTGTATGGTATAATATTTTCTCGAACATAAATAATTACTCCTCCTTTTATTCTTCCTTCTTGTCTGTCTGCTCTATGTATTTGATACCCCTTTATCATCACTTCCACATCTCGTATGTCTTTCCTCAGATGGGATTCATTATGCAGATTAATATAGTATTATAAGTCTGTGATATTTCTCCTAGCATGTTTGTTTTATATTTCTTTTTATAAGGAAGTAGTCCTTCTATGTTGCAGCATATCATTATATCACACACACACACACACACACACACACACACACACACACACACACACACACACACACACATGTACACACACAAGTACACACACACATACACACACGTACAGACACACACACACACGTACACACGTACACAAACACATACACACACTCACACACACACACCTTGATTCCTTCCTTGATTCCTTGATTGAAGTTGAAGACGCTAGCAGCTCTGCTACTCCGCCTCGAGGTCGCGAGGGGTCGACGCCTCGTGGTAGGTGAACTTGCCGTCCGCACGCTGAATAGCCAGCCAGTCCACGATGGAATTGGTGCTGGAGCGGGAGTGATAATGGGGCATGGGAGGCTCGTCCGGTAACGTTCGGAGGAAGCGATCCAGGGACGCTTTGAACGTTTCTAGTGACACGTTGGTTTTTGCGCGCAGAGTGATAGGAAGGGCATTAAAAAGGGTCGGGCCTCGCGTGGCAAACGCATTGGTTTTTAAGGTCTTCACTCTTGTGAGCGTGCGTGGGTGAACTCTATTCACAGTGCACAGGCGGCCCAGCCTCGGTTGGTCATACAAGGAGATACCAATGTCGTTCGACACAAGCCCCCTCATGATCTTCCATATGTAGAGAATGACGTACCTTTCTCTACGCCTCTGGAGAGAGTGGAGGCCGAGGGCTAGTAGCCGATCCCAGTAGTTGAGGTTGCGGAAGATGGTGATGCGGTGGGTGAAGGAACGCTGCACCGCTTCCAGTGCCCTGATGTCACCTGGTGTCCATGGAGACCACAGCTGGCAGCAGTACTCTAGAAGGGGGACCACCATGGACTTATAAAGGGTAAGCATAGGGAAGGGATCTCGGGTGTTCTCATGATCCAACCTAGCTGGGAGCGCGCTTTCTTGGCTGTGGCAGCTATGTGGGTAGAAAAGGTGGCATCACTGCTGAAGCACACCCCCAAATCTTGGACTTCATACGGGTTTGAGATTGTGTTACCGTCTGGAGCCGTGTAGCTGGTGGTTGGTTGAGCGCTGGGGTTGGTATTATAAGCGAGGTGTTCAAATTTAGAATTGTTAAATGCCATGTTGTTCGTGGCTGCCCATTGGTATATAGTGTCGAGGTCATTCTGTAGGAGCACTGCGTCATCTTGATTGTTTATAGTTTTGGAGATGCGGGTGTTGTCTGCGAAAGAGGTGACGGTAGAGTGGGTGATGTTGTGGTCAATATCATGTATGTGGATTAAAAAGAGTAGTGGCCCCAACACCGAGCCCTGGGGGACACCGGACACGACAGGTGACACGTCAGAGCAGGCGCCACCAACTGCCACGAACTGGGTCCGGTTTGTGAGGAACTCGGAGATCCAGAGACCTAGTCGACCCGAGATACCCATGCATCTCAGCTTGTGCAACAGCACCCCATGATCGACTTTATCAAAAGCCTTGGCAAAGTCCAAGTATATGACATCAAGCATGGTGTTGGACGATCCTTTCATGGTGTGCCAGAAGTTGTGAGAGACACGAACGTCCCCGTCTGAAGCCATGCTGACCTTTGTTGAGTTGGCTTGTAGACTCTAGAAAGGTGGTAATCTTTAAAACTATAATTTTCTCTAGAGTCCTGACGAGATGGGAGGTGAGAGCGATGGGTCGGTAGTTTTTTGCCTCACACCTTGATCCTCCCTTGTAGATTGGGGTGATCCTCGCTGAGCGCAGCAACTGTGGCACTACACCAGAGGCGAGAGATTCCCTGTAGAAGGTAAGTAAAGGGACGGACACTTCGAGTGCACACTGCTTGAGGAGGATGGCTGGTAAGTGATCTGGTCCAGCCGCAGAGTTTTCCTTCAACGTCTTGATCGCGTTGGTAATGTCATGTAAGGTGATGTTGACGTCCAGGAGTTGGTCTGCCCTTTCTATTGGCGAGTTGAAGAATGTGGCCTTGTCATGAATGACTTTGGATGGCAGCGGGGTACTAAATACAGTCTCGTATTGGTCTTTGATTGTGTTGCTGATGGCTTGTGGGTCTGTTATGATGTCATCATTCACTGTTAAGGGGCCAACTGGTATGCGAGTTTTCGACTTTGTGAAAGCATATTTATAGAAAAATTTAGGGTTGGTCTTGATTGAAGCTACTGCCTTTGCTTCCTTGAGGTGTAATTCATTGGTTGCGGAGTTGACTAGGGCAGTATTTATCCTGTCTATTTTGGCATTGATGAGATCACGGTCATGTTGGTTCGTGGTGGACTTTTTTCTAAGCCTGGTCCGAGCGCGCATTAGGGCACGTCGGTCTCGTGGTATTGTAGTAGTGTTGGAACCTGAGGACCTCCGTGGGACATGGGTGACGCATGCCTCTAGTAGTAGGTTTAAAATTATGTCGAGTTGGGCGTCAATGGATTGTGACGTCAGGAGCGATAGCCAGTCAATTGCTCCTATTTGTGCTCGAAGGGCGTCCCAATCCACATTTTTGTTATAGAAATTTAGGTCACTGAATGTATGATCCGAGACTGGTGTTCTGGCGACAAGAGCAGGGTTGGCGAGGCCATTGGTGTCTATGTTGGTGGTCACCGTGATTAGGTTGTGATCACTGAGGTTAGTGTGGTGAATTTCTTGATCATGGATGATGTGCTCATTATTGGTAAGAAATAGGTCGAGGATATTGTTAAGTCGTGTCGGTGAGTGTATGATTTGCGTTAAACAATAGTCCTCGATAAATGTGAGAAACAGCTGGGCTTGTGATTTGTCTGCAGATGTGCCACTGTTAATTGTATCGTTTGCCCAGTTAATGATCGGAAAGTTAAAGTCGCCTGTGATAATGATTGTTGGGGATGGTGGTGGGATTTTATCCAATGCTATTCAGATATTTTCAAGAGTGGTTTTGAAGTCAGTACAGGCTGGGGGACGGTATATGGTTATGATAGTGAGGTCCAATCTTTTGATGTGTAAGACTTGTGCCTCCGTGTTTGAGATAGAAGCTGACAAGATGACCTTTGTGTAGGGAACAAACTCATCTTTGATGTAGGTGATGACGCCACCCTTGATGGTATTAGTGCGGTCGGTGCGGAAGGAAGTGTACCCTGCGATGGTAACTTACGCATCTTTTATATTATGGTTAAGGTGTGACTCTGTGAGGGCAACAATGAGAGCATCCTGATGGTGAATTGATTCAGCTAATAAGGGTAACTTGCTTTTAAATGTAGCTGGTATTAAACCCTCAATGTTGCCCAAAATTATATTATTTAGTAAGTTCCCTCCTAGAGCTGTGTCTGGTGCACTTGGGTACTGAAGAGGGGGGTTACATGCTGGGTCTGATGTGTCGGCCAACCACACTGGTGTTGAGTCACCGGTATAGGTTGGGGTATAAGTGGCGGGTAACTGTACTGATACTGGGTCATTGGAGGAGGGACCGGGAATGATGGGGGCTGGGGCTGGGGTTGGGGCTGGAGTGGCTGGTTTATTAGTCGAGAGGTTGGGATCGACAGAGGCAGCTGTTGTTGTTGACGTTGCCACGGAATAAGTTTGATAACCTCCGTGAATTGCTTCTGCATTTCTTTTAATTGGGTGATAATAAAATCCTGCTGATTTTCGGGTGAGAGATGTTGGTTGGGAAGCAGGGAATGCTTGTGGTTTTGCGTATGAATCTTTTCGGTGGCTGATTCTTTAAGGGGAGGAGGTGTAAGGTGTTGCTTGGGAGGCAAGGTAGAGGGGGGAGGGAAACGTTCTGTGCCCTTTAGGTGGAGAAGGAGACAATCCAGGTTAGTACAAAGACCATAGTCGAGTGAGGCTCGGCAGATCTTAGGGTGATATTACTCACACTTTCTGGTTTTGGGGCAGCCATGTTTAGGGTCTCGTCCCACGAATCTGTAGTAGAAACAGACCTTCGGGTGGGCGAGTGGGCAATCTCGGCCAGCACGACCATATTTGCACTTATGTGGTTTATAATATGGACACATTTTGGCGGGATCGTTGCTTTTTTTGTTATTATTTTGTGTCTGGCTTTTACTGTTATCATTTCCCTCTTTGTCTGTGATGTTCGAACCATCGTCACATTGGATAAAGTTAGCGGTAGGACTGGAGGTTGTTTGGTTTGGGTTTGGGTCATCGATATTTGGAAACAGCATAGAAGAGACGTGTGGTTCTGGCGTAACCGAACCATCACGATATAAGTTCTCTATATCCTCTATGGCTCTGCAGTTCTGGGTGGCAGAGGTACTACCATGTAACTCTTTGCTCCCGTCTCTTTCCAGGGCGTCAAGGACAAACGTCAGCTGAGAGTCGAAATCGTTTTTGTTGTCTCTGGAAAGGCAAGAACAGCAAGTATGGTGTACCCTGCCATAGAACCAGTGCGCCAAATGGTACTCTGGTAGGCCAGTACAGGCAGGGTGGTAATGAGTGTGACAGGTAGAGCACTGGATGCTGGTGAACAGGCAGAGTTCATGGCATTTGCCACATGTGGTACTGGGGGCAGGCAGCTGAAGGCGGGCCGCGATGCAGGGTTTCGGCGTCATTGTTGCTTTGCAGCTCACGAGGCGGACAAAACGAGGGTTCGGGTTGGTTTCGGTGGTTTTGGTTTGGTGGTGGTGGCGGCAGTTTAGAACTTGGGAGAGGGTGAGAAATTTCTTATTTCCACCTATAAACTAAAATATTATCTACACTCAATTTTCTTCCCGTTTGGTGTTATGACGGCACAGTTCACTAATACATCTTGAGATGAGTTGGTATTAATGTACGTTCAAGAATATTAGCAAAAACAGAGGTGAGACACTGCACACGTCCACACCGGGCACCAGCTGCGCACACACACCCACACACACACACACATACACACACACAAACATACATACACACACACACGTACACACACATGCACGTACACACACACACACTTATACACACACACGCGTACACACACACACACACACGTATAAACAAACACACTCGTACACACACACACACGTACACACACACGCACGTACCTGAAGGTCCTGAAGGTTGATCGGGAAATACGGGCTCCCAGGACAAGGCGATGCCTCCTCCCTTGGTATCAGGATGTCATTGGTTCTCAGGTAGCACAGCTGGTCATCTATTGCGTTACTCTCTGCAGCTGGACGGTAGTGGTCTAGTCTTGGTTCGTCAGGTACAGATTTCAAAAACTTATCAAGTTGGTTCTTGAAGATTTCAGTACTGACATCATTCAAATTTCTTAGATATCTTGGCAGTGAATTGTAGATCCTTGGTCCCACCACTGAAAGACTGTGATGACGAATGGTTGATAGTCTACCAGCTCGGATATTTACTTTTGGTGGCACACACATAATACCTAGACGTGGATGGTTTCTTGTAGTAATGCCGATACTGCTTACATTTGGTACATGCTTATTTATAATTTTCCATGTGTAAATTATAATGTACCTTTCGCGTCGTCACTCGAGTGAATACATATTTTGTTTCTTTAGGCGGTTCCAGTAATTATATTCTCTCACTGTGGATATTTTGTTAGTAAAAGTTCTGTGTACACCTTCCAGAGCTTTTGAATCATTACGTTTCCATGGGTGCCACAGTTGACAACAATACTCGAGTATTGGTAATAGCAATGAGCGGTAAAGTGTAAGCATTGGCAATTCATCTCGGCAGGCAAATGTACGCAATATCCAACCCATCTGCATTCTGCATTTTCTTACTACTTGTCCAAAATGGGTCCCAAATACAGCATCACTAGTCATAACAACTCCCAGATCCTTAACCCCTAAAGGACCGGGCCCGGCATATGCCGGATTGCTAAAATTTCCAAAGGTTAAGGATTTTTTTTTACTCCAGACGTTGGCTACACTGGTTTATAGTAGAATGGGCTGCTCAGACAGAGTAAACACTGCCTTTTCTAGGGTAAAATTGAGGAATTATAGATCTTGTTATGTCCGAGTGTGTTGGTGAGTGACTTAGCTGACGAGCGCCTACCCCCATTTTCTACTACCTCGCCACGGTCAACACACCCACCCAAACACTCGCGCTCAACGTACGGCGACAGTACCTCATTCAACTCATCGTAATTCTGTAACCATTAAACCTACAGACTTCCCATTGGTACCATTCGAAAGAGGACGAGTTGCTCGTTCTCATAGTACTAAAATAATTCACTCGTTCATTGTAAGTTAGGAGTAAAGAGCATGCGAAAACAGGCTATTTTACGTGTTTTTCGCTCAACCCCCGGTCCTAGCGGGCACAGTATTATCACTACCCCCGGTACTTTAGGGGTTAAGGGTTAATGCATTTATTGTTCAAGGCTGTTGCATTTTAATGTTTGGGGAGATACAACCCCCCCACCCCAATCTCCATAAACACTTCGTTTTCGCCGTATTTGAACTAGATTCATTGGAAAAACACTACAGTGCATTAAATAAAATTAGTCTGACCTCACCTGACCGAATCAGGACCACGGCAAATTACGATAACAACCAAAATAAGATAATGGGGGGTGATATTAGAATTTGGAGGGATCTCGGAACCAGTGTTGCCATGTCTGCTTGACGAAATTTTGCTAACTTCAACATCAGAATGTCCTCTTGAACACTGATGGTCTTTTAGGTACTTCATCTGGTAGAAATTTCCCTGTTTACTCTTGAACGAGCTGTAAATTATTTTCTTGTGTAGACTTCGAAATTCCCTAAAACAGAGAAATTTCCCTGCATCTGGCAATACTGCTTTGGAGCCAATGTATACATTCCATCCTATTTTGCTCGTTATCGTAATTTGCTGTGGTCCTGATTCGGTTAGGTGAGGTCAGACTGATTCTCAGTAGTGTTTTTGCGTTTTTTATGACAAATCTAATTCAAATATGGCGAAAATGAAGTGTTTATGGAGATTGGGTTGGGGGGGGAGGGGTTGTAGGGTTTTTGGGTTGGGGAGGCATGGGGTGGGTTGTATCTCCCCAAATATTAAAATGTGACGGTCTTGAACAATAAATGCATTAAAAATACACTATAAAACATTGCAATCTGAATGCCTTCAGTACAAACCAGATTATAGTCCAACACTAGAAACACTATTACCGAAAAGTGTTTCAGAGTGATATGAATTTGTGAATAAAGAAGATAAAAACATTGTATTAATAAATGCCAATAAAATGGTTAATTACCAGTTATTTTTTTTACTCATATTTCATAATGGTTTTCATTATCCATATATATTTTATTTTAATTAAACATTTGGATAAATTTCAGGCAAAATTTATGTAGCTTTTACAAGATTTTTTTCAAGTGATTAGTTCATTTTTAGCTTCCATTTATTGTGCAAATATCCTGTTTTAGCCATACATAAATAACCTAACCCAACCTAAACCAACCCAACCCAACCTAAATCAACCCTACCCAACCCAACCTAACCTAACCCAACCTAACGCAACTTAACCCAACCCAATCTAATCTAATTTGGACCATTGCAGACTATCGGAACCTATCCTTAGCAGACTACCAGGACCTAACCTAGGCAGACAATTAGAAGTTTCACAAGGTAAGTAAGACCTAGATCAAAGTTATTTTTATTATTATTATTATGACGTATACCGTACCGTAAAACACCTAAATTTAGGAAACTTTTTACATGCGTTAATAATGGTGCAATTATTATTACATATACCGTACCGTAAAACACCCAAACTTAAGACATTTTTTACGTGTGTTCTGTTAATAACGGTACAATGTTAATGCCATTAGTGTCATGTGGTAGCCAGCCAGGTACAGTACCTACTGAATAGACAAACAAAATTAAGCATGATAAATTTGCTTATTCATTTTTTCAATTTTCAAGTGTCTGAAGTTCGGCAGAAATTTCTGAACTTTGGACAGCTCTTTCCAACTTGGGACAGTGTCAGTGTTGCCAACTTAAATTTTTGGAAGGCGTAATTTACCAAAAAAGCAACAAAACTTGCTATTTTTTATAATATTATTTATTTTTGGAGGTAAAATTAATACTATTCGAGTGACAAAAGGGAAGTTAATGAATACAGGTTATACATAGTGAGTAATGCTACATTTATTATATCAATGGACCATAAGTCCGAAGTGAAGTATGTGTAATTAAGTAATTAGTGGGGTGTTTTTTGTGACGTAAATGTCCTCTGTCCCCCTTCATGAACGTCCACTTTCTGTGTGTGAATTCCTGGCGCTGTAGGTGGTCACATGACAATTTGTATAGCCCAACAGACAAACAGAATCTCTTCATTTAAATATATTTATACTGATAATGATACATTGTCATCAGCATCAGCATCTTACAGCTATGGATGAAAGAAAATAATGTACTGTACAGTGTACCCCACATATACGTGGCTTTTAATTACCCGAATTTAAAAGTAGGCTGTAAGCATAATTGTGGCACTGAAAATAAAAATACACGTGAAAATTTAAATTATGCGCGCGATGTGGAAGACGATTCGCATTTTAGAAGGTGCGGCGGCCATTTTGTGACATCACGGCGTGGTCCATTTAAGCCGCGATCACACGAGTTCATTCATGATTTACTCCATTCAGTCCATTGTTAGCTTTGTGGTGGTGCGGTTATATTTGTTTATATTCTGTGTTCCCACACGTGCTTCCGCTTGGGTTAATAATGGAGCCCTGAAACCCTCCTAGCCCAGCTCTTAAATGATTTTTTTTTTAGCAAAACTACTCATACCTTCTCCAGATCACGTTCATTTTTATGCCATTGAGTAGCCAACCCTTCTGTATGTCTCTTTATCAATATTTCATCCTCTGATTCTGGTGTCGTTGGAAGATAGTTAATGATACCGTAAGTTGTGGCAGCATTTGGTGTTTGTCCAGATATTTTCTTTTTCTTGTTTGCTACAACTTCAGTGAGAGATGAGTCTTGCCCTTTCCTGCTGTTCTGACATTTTCGTTGTATCCGAACCTTCCACTGTAACAGTACCGGTACTTCATGTTCTGTTATTTCAGAGTTGGACAACATGACAAGAAAGGCAGCAAGTGCTACACTTGCCATACTCTGATACTGAGAACTTGTTGGATGCCTAAAATGAAAAGGAAAGATACCATTAATATTTTTTAATTATAAATTTTTATACAAGCTTTAGAATATTAAAGTATTGTGTATTTATCTACAGTATTTACCAGTAGTTGTGATGACTTGTTCCCTTAGTGAACTCCCTCTCAGGGGTTGGCTATGACAGAAGAGTCTCCTATTTCAACTGATGTTACACAATACATTTACTAGATATAATGGGCTTCTCATATTATTTCCCCGTAGGGGGGTATTGCCTATATTAATTAATGTGGGCAATACTTACGGGGTTTTGGCGCCCCTTCGGCCCCAGCCATTAGCTTTCAGTTCTTCAACTGTCCCTCTTTTCTTTTCATTTCCTTACTGCTTGCTGTCACACCTCTCTATCACCTTTTTCTGGCGCTATAGGACCTCGATGTTGCGGCGCCTAATATCCATCAATCAAATCTCATTATTTTTACATTTATTTCCTAGATATTTACTAGCTTACACTTCCACTGGTCTTTGCTGTGGGACTTAAATGAATAATAAGCCTATTATTGTCCATATTAAAGTAAGAAGAAACAGACAAAACTAGCAATAACAATACAGTACTTGAAAATGTTACATGGTAACATTAGTTTATTCTGAACTAAACTTTTATTGTTGTACTTACAGTACATTGTTGTACTCTGTGGTGACATTATTGTAGATTACAGAATGTAGGTCATTTATATCACTCGGATTCAGTGGTATTCTCTTCTGGGCTTTTGATCTAAGAACATTGGACAAGGCCCTAGATGGAATGTTGTAGTTGTCAGGGAAGGCTTTGCTTACTAAGAACATTGGACAAGGCCCTAGATGGAATGTTGTAGTTGTCAGGGAAGGCTTTACTTACTACTGTACAGATTTGTTTCTGTGTTTACACCATTTCTGTAAAAGCAAGGTTTTATCTTTCATATATTGTATAGTACTAAGGTACAATTATTGGGTAAACCTTCCCATATCAGAACCTCACCCACTCTTACCACCACTTGCCTCTCACCCAGACTCACAAATAATCATATATACTGTACTAAATATTCATTGATAAATATTCAATTACACATGTTTCTTTCATAATAGACCTTTGTTTCAGTCTGAAACCTTAAACTATTGAAGCAGAACACGATCATTTAAGAAAACACCATGCAGAAGATGAACCTTTATAGACATTTTGTTGATGTTTCTTCAGGTCTGACCTGAAGAAACATCAACAAAATGTCAATAAAGGTCCATTCTCATATGGTGTATCTCAAACCATTCTGTAACTCTGTATATCTCAAAGCTGTCGTATTTGAATCACCTCTGAAACTAATAAAGTACTTCAACTTTAGGAGGGTTTGTCATATTGTAAACCATTTTCATTAACCACTACGAACCGCAATTCCAAAATACGCCTCTCACATGGAACCGCAAAAACACGTCATATTTTAAAGTATGCCAGATCTTAAATAGGTCTTATGGGTTTGTAGAGATTGATTTTGCACACCAGAAAATGCAAACAAAAATCTCCTATCGCCATCCATAAGCGTAGGAGAGAGCGTCAAAGTGCATAACTGGGAGACCCAGAAATACCATAGGTACCCCTTCAAAAAGAAACTAGGTGCTTTCTTGCATATTTTTCTCATGTAAACTCAACAAAACCTGTTAGGTAGAGACTATTATATGTATTTAGTCATTGTACAATGACTGAATATGATGAAATATCTGTGTTGTATGAAGAATTTTATGTATATAATAATACTTTATGTAATTATAAGTAAGAATGAGTATAAAATATATTTTACTTACCCAAATTTCACATAAAAATAACATAAATAAATAGCCAATTAGTAAGAAGTATTGGGAAAACAATAAAACACAAAATAATACTAACATTTTCATTTTATTTTACACATTTTCAAAACTAATATTGGGGAAAAACAACATACATAATTTTACTATCATTTTCATTTTTTTACACATAATATCATAAATAATATTGGGGAAACCACCACATACATAATTTATTACACTTATTTTCATAACTAATAATTTTGTTATTCCTTTATTTCAACCTTTATTTTCTAAGCTATATATATTTAGTAGTCAGTAAAGTAAGGGTGTGGTACTCCTTGAAGCACGGCAGACAGAGTGGCACCTTACACTCTGCACACTGCATGTTGGTGCTTTTTCTGATGTGTGGGTGTCGTGTGGTTCTAGAACACACCTTGCACTGACGAGTGCCGTGTTTCTTGGCGGTCCTGCCAGCAAGTACTAAAGGAGCGGTCGCAGGTATATACTCCATGTAGTGACGCCCAAGGAAGTCCTTGCCATGCAGCTGGTCAGTTGTACGTCCCATTGACACACCCCTACCACGAGACAGCTTTGTCACGTCACCATACTCTTCTAGCAGTTGGTAGATTGTGTCATGAGCAAAACAGCCAAGTGGTAACTTTTTGTGTGTGACTTGTTCATAATAGATGTACGAATTTAGTACACAACAATCTACCAAATGAAAAAATAGTTTCTTGTACCACTTCACAGTTTTTCTGACACATTCCACTTCACCGATCATCATGTCGCTCATGTCAATGAGACGTATGTTGATATTATAGTCTAATATGAGGTCGGGTTTGAAAACAGGCACATCACGTCGACGTTTACCACTGTCTAGCATTGCCCCCCTGTGCACAGTGGAGAGAGTGGTGACACTCCTCTTGTCCATCCACTGTACGGACAAGATGTATTTGCATTTTTTACAGTCGACATCTCCTGGGTTTGGCTTCTGGTGGAACTTTGGCATTTGTTGGCGATTGGTTCTCACCGTGCCGACTGCACCAGTGTTGTGCTGAAACAAATACTGGCACAAGTGAAAGCTGGTATACCAATTGTCTGTATACAGAATGTGCCCCATTCCAAGGTAGGACGACAACAACTCTTTCACTACAGCCCCCGAGACACCCGTTGGGTCCCCATGCACAATGTCGGTTTGGCACCTGTATACAGTAGCATATCCAAAATACACCCAGATTTGCAGTCACACTAAACAAACAATTTCAGACCAAATCGGTGTCTTTTAGTTTTGATGTATTGGCGGAAACCTACTCGCCCATGAAACAATACAAGGCTCTCATCAATTACAATTTTTTGATGAGGCCTAAACAATTCTGAGAAATTTTTCGTCAGTGACTCAAAAACTGGGCGTATTTTGTACATGCCATCTGATGCGACTGCTTGGGCGTTATCATTGAAATGTATATATTTCAATAGCAATTGGTACCTGTCTCTTGTCATGTATTTTCCAAATGCAGGCGGGTAATTTAGCGAGTCTTTTGCCCAGTAGTCTCGGATAGCATGTTTCTTAGCCATCGGCATCAACATTGTCAGTGCCAAAAACACGTACATTTCTCTCACAGTTGTGTCGACCCAACGTTTTGCGGGGGAAAATGCAGGATGCGAGCCAAGACCACCACACTCCTCAAAATAGGCATTGGTGTGTTGAACTATGTGGTCCATAATAACTATATAAAAAAAAGTAGGAAATATTGCATGGGTGTTGCACCCACAGGTAGGTCCTTCACAGCCTGCCCTACACCACTACCACTCATGTCCAACACAAAGTTCTTGGGGGTGAAGGGGTCGTCCTCCGTCACCTCACTCCACCTGTAGTGTTCGGTCTGGCGAACATCAGTGACAGGTGGAACGGGTCTGTGTCCCTTCAGGGGAGTGCTGGCTGCCTGAGGAGGTCCCAAAACATTCTGTCCTCTGGCTGCCTGAGGAGGTCCCAAAACATTCTGTCCTCTCACCCTTCTGCGTTGCCTGGGAGGAGGTGATGCAAGGACAGGGGATACAGGGGCTGGCTTGTCTGGGTCTGACTGTACAGGGTCAGGGTCGTCAGGCTCGTCCTCTGATGTGACCTCCCCCTCGTCGCTGGAGAAGTCGTCATCAAAGGTGCGAGCGAAATGGTCCCCCTCCATCTCGTCCTCGCCGCTGGTGAGCCCAGGGCTAGAGATTATCTCATCCAAAACATCACATATTTGGCTGGAGGTATCTAGCTTCCTCTTGACAGGCCTGGTCCTTTTTGGTATTGTTGGAATGGCTGCTGGTGAAACTGCAGGAGTAGTAAAGGGGCCTCGGAAATCCCTCCTGCCAGTGGAGGTGCTAGGCAGGTCGTCAGCCATGGTTGTCAGGATAAAGTTTGGTAAACGAGTGTCCCATACTCTTGCCCTTCCACACAGAGGGAACACACAAACCAGACTATCTTGCACCTCAGATAAAATGAGGTCAAAATGATAACATTCCCACCAGCGTATCCCAACCACCTGCACTGGCCACCGCATTGCTTCGCAACAACTACATATTTTCATATTTGTACAATGAAAAACATACATCATACAGTATGCAGAAAATTACAAGTTGAAGTGTTGGAATGTGTGTACAGAATGTCTGTAAAAACATCATGAAGGAATTGGCGGTGAGTGACTGTACAACACTGAATGTGTACATTTATGTTCGTTTATAAGTGAATGTTTTTATGTGAAGGATGGCAGTTTTGGGTATCATTGATGACCTCACTCACTCTAAGATTATCTCCTACGGCAGCTGCTATTGTTTAGCTCAGTACATACACAGCACATACTGGTCAAGATGAAATGGGCACGTATATGTTTCTATGTGTACGTATTTCTGTGCCTTTGTTTGCATTTCTATTTTATTTTGTGAGCAATACGTTTTTGTGTGATATAAAATAATATATGAGGCGCGTGGTGACATAGGGAGCTAAGCGCCACCCAGGTCGAAATTGAGTTAAGTACATCATTTTCTTCCCCAAAGCCTCTACTTTCCAAGGATGTAACTGCCAGAACCATCCGACAACTACAACATAGTCGAAAATCGCGGGAAAGAGAAGGGTATATCGGCCGCGGCGTATGAAGGTTTGTCATGGCGCGCCCGGTCTTAACCCAGGAACTAAACGCCAGATTTTCTCTTGTCCCACATTGAAGTGGGAAGCAGAACAAAGTACCATTATAGCATTATCTTCTCCCAAGCCTCTAGTTCCAGAGATTGTAACCGCCAGTACTAAACGCCGACACCAACAGTGTCGAAAATGACGGAAAAGAGAAGGTAAAATCGCCCTTAACATGTGCGGGTCTGTCGCGTCCCCAGTGAGTCAGGAGCGGGAACTAAGCGTCATGTTAGTTTGCTCTTTCAGAAAGTGTTAAGATAACAAGCTAAATGTTATGGCAGACTTAAAGTAGACATCCTAAGCTTTCATTTAAGACATAAATGAGCTTTCTATCTTAATCTGTTCCGGAGATATCACATTCTGAAAGTCGCAAAACTTTGATCGTGTTTTTCTCCGTTTTTTTTATTTTCGGCGCTTAGCTCCCTATGTCACCACGCGCCTCAAATACAGGCAGTAAAGGTGGTCCTAGCACGTATAAATTGACTCAAGCATACATTTACAGCATGTATACAGAGATACATGTATCTTTGGGTACACCGCCGCGTATTTGCACAAGTGTGTGCCCAAGATAGCTTACCAATTCCTTCCCAGGCTACATGAAGATCGATAATTACACCACCAACCAAGGAAGTAGGATATATTGGGGTGGGGGAACAGTCACGCAATCAGGAAAGTGGGGGAACCAACGAGAGAGAGGGTTGTACTTTAGCCACGCCCACCTCCACCAAAGTGGGCGGAGTCAGCTAATCTCGATCAATTACAATAGTCCAAGGCCTGGGCTACCCATTGGTACCAGTGTTGTGGCTATATCTAGCCCATGCAGTTTTTTATGGGCTGTTAAATAAAGGCGTTAATCGGTTTTGAGGCCAAATTTTCTTTTAACGCCTTATGGCGTTGATAGGTCTTTAAGGGTTAAATGTAGTGACGGTTTACTCTATAAACATTCATTACACATTAGTCTACATACATTATATGTTACTACACACACATAACCCGTGTAATAATGAGTGTTTACTGTATGTAAATTATATTCATGCTGGAGTACAAATGAACACAATAAAATTATGAACTTGTACAGTTGTATTTTTTCCTTCATCTTGTGATAAGTTGTCAGTGGATGCACGAGCTTCTCCATCAGCCAGGAAACACAACTCATCAAAACACCATAACTTTGGGGTGTAGAGATCTTCTGTGCCAGTTCCAGACTTCTGTGATGCTTTCATTACAGATATCTCCCTATGGAACTGTGTCTTCAGTGTGTGCAGCTTTTTGGTGATGTCTTCTGTCCGCAATGTGCAGTTACAAAAACTCGATAATTCAGCTTGTATAGCTTCAAAGCTTGCACTCCTGATGTTACTCATCTTGTACTGCTTGCATTTAATATTCCACACAGATGGATGTTCCTTCAGGAGTTCAATGAAGTGTATGGTGTTTGTTCTTGTCCACTCCTTGGGTTTGGCGGGTAGCGGTGATTGAGCCATTGGAGCAGAGCGGGGTGGACGTCCTCCCTCTTTGAAGGATGATGCATCACTGAGCTGACATATTAAATCGGGCTGGCCCATAATCTCGTTGGTGATGCGGGCTCGTGTTGAAAAAGTAGTTTTGCAACACATCGCGCATCATGAAGCATAGTGTGTACGGGGCTATAGCAATGTTATCAGATATGTGTAAGAAATGTTAACACCTGTTACAATTGCATCTGAATACATAGTTATAACTGAAACATTAATATTACACAGGGTGTAAAGCATAGAGGTAGGATATTATCTTAATTCCCTGCTGTAAACGACTAATTGTTGCCATGCACCACAGTAATAATATTTCTGGTAGAATATTTTGGTTCTAATATAATAAATAAATATAAGCCTCTGTGTACTTTTATAAATATGTATGTGGGTGAAATATGCCACTAAAATTATGTTAATCCTGTTGCAACACCAACTTAACACCAGTGGCTCACAAACTCTCCCGGAATTTTAATTTAATCTCGCAAAATTCTTGTCATCACAGGAAAACGGGAAATCCCGGGAATTTCCTGGGATGTGAGCATCAGAAACGTCTCACTTCTTTGCAGCGGGACAGTCCCGTGTGTACTGATATCTTTCCCGGGACTGAATGTCTCATGGAGTACTGGTATCTCAATGATGAACCCTGCTGTGGAGTGAAGATGTGTGTCGCTGGGTTCCTGTGATAACCAATTGTGTGAAATTCCACTAGTTAAGTGTATGTGAGGAATTTGGTGTTTCTGTGTTGTAATTTAAGTGTTATGTGTGTTAAGTGATAGCGTGTGTTCTGTGTTTGGCTAGTAATTTCTGTGTTATATGGGTGTCGAGGTAATTTCTGTATGCTTTGTGTGTTAACCCGTAGGAGTCGCAATTCCAATTACGCTACTAGCGCCAGAACCGCAAAAACAGGGTGATTTTAAAAGTTTCGTTTAGGTAAATTCTGTTATTACAGATTTGTAGAGCTTGATTTTACACACCAGAATCTGAAATCGAAAGTTTCGTAAGTCGACTGGTTTGAGTAGGGGAGTGTGTCAAAGTTGGAAGCGGATGGGGACGGCTGGCCATTCTTTGATAATTTGTCTTGTGATTGGTGCAGCCAGCACCTCCAGTAAGCGCGTCCCTCACGCGTCCCTCTTGTGAAGTCCTTGTTACAGTAATTACATTTAAAAAAAGGCGAATTCACTCCCGCCATGGCTATGCTCTCAGTTTGTTTACGTATGTAGCTGTTGAAGAGCCCGAAGAGCTTGGCGGGGGGGGGGGGGAGGAATGATGAACCAATGAGGGACGCGCTTACTGGAGGTGACCAATCACAAGACAAATTATCAAAGAATGGCCAGCCGTCCCCATCCGCTTCCGTCAAAGTCAGAGAAAAAAATAGTTACCCTTAAAAAAACTAGGAAAACGTGACATAGCGTAATTTATTACGCTAAAATTCGACGAAATAATGACAATATATGACGAAATTATAGTTTAAGGTATAAATATACATATATAATGGCATACTGTAGGCTTACTCTGTACACATATAGTTATATAGTAACATTATGTACATATAACATGTGCGTATATGTGTGTATTGCCCAGTACGCATATAAACGAGGTGTGATATGACTTATATAAGCTTCCCATGTGATTATAAAAGCATGGGAACTCGGGAATGATTAGCATATCTGTTTTTATACATGCGCTAGTGTAGCATTCCCAGGTGGTACCTATGTAGGACCTATGCTATACCTGTGTGTTCTGTGTGTTATCTATCTATCTATCTATTGCCAGATGCCTTAATCCCCGGGGGGGTGGCCACAAATGAAATGCCTCCATGCATTCCTATCCCTTGTTAACTGGCATCCCTCCTTCGCTCATATACCTCCTAACTCCATCCTTCCATCTCATTCTTGGTCTGCCTCTTCCTCTCCATCCCTCCACCTCACTCTCATACACCTTCTTGACCAATCTCTCGCTGCCCATACGTTCTATATATGACTGAACCACCTCAAGGTGTTCCTCTTCACACTCTCCAGCACATCCACATCCACATTGCATCGTTCACGCACTTCTTCGTTTGTCAATCTATCTCTCCATGTCACTCCACATGAGCTTCTCAGGTAACTCATTTCCACACCCCTCAATCTTGATCTGTGCCTCTCTGTCATGGTCCACACTTCACTCCCATATGTCAGTGTTGGGATTACAACACTATCATGTAGGGTCTTCTTCACTTCCATACTCATCACCCTATTCCTTGTCACTGACTTCAGCGTTCCTACAACCCTCTTGTCCTGTTGTACCCTCTCCTGCATCTCATCCTCCAAACCTCCATCTTTACTCATCACACTGCCCAGATACTTAAATGAGCTGACATTCGCCATATCCTGGCCATTCAACCTCACCTCACAGTCTGTGGCTGCCCCTCTCTCAAAGACCATAACTTTGCTCTTTTCCACATTTACCTTCAAATTCCGTCTCTCGCACACAGTTCCAAACCTGTTCACCAGACCCTGCAACTCCCACTCATTGTCACTCACCAGTACTGTATCGTCAGCAAACAGCAACACAGGAAGCTTCCACTCACTCCCCTCCCCCATCATGGGAACACCAACATCCACTGCTCTTCCCTGTATCTCTTTCATGACTCCATCCATATATACACTGAACAACCACGGGGACATTACACAACCTTGCTTTAATCCAACATTCAATTCAAAGAACTCACTCTGTTCACTCTCTACCCTGAATGCCGCTCTTGCACCCTCATATAAACTCTTCACTGCCCTCAATAACTTCCCAGGCACTCCATATATTCTCAGTACTTTCCATAGACCTTCTCGATCAATTCTGTCATACGCCTTCTCCAAATCCATAAATGCAGCAAACACCTTCTGTCCTTTCTCCAGACATTTTTCCACAACACACCTCAAGGAGAAAATCTGGTCCACACACCCTCTTCCCTTCCTAAACCCACCCTGCTCCTCTCCCACCCATTTCTCTGTCCTCTCTGTGTGTAATTCACATGTGCCAGTTGTTCTGTGAGCCTTGGGTTGCATAGTGCTAAGTGAGTTGAGTGTATTTTGTAAGGGTTTAATATTTCTGTGTGTTTGTGTGCTTCTGGTTTTACCACTCGATCAGTGCCACATGAACTCATCCCAATCTTTCACATAAGTATTTCTGCCTAAACTCCATTTTAATTTATCTCTGTATTCACCAGTACTATTAACACCCACACTTCACTTAAACCGTCCTTTTCTCCTTTGCCGACCCCCTTATCCCTAACCTGATCCAACTGAGCCTCTTATCTTACCCTCACCTCACCTCAATTAACCCAGTCTACATGTCTTTAGTGCCCCCTTTTCAGCTCTGTACTGCACTATACTATATTTATTATATTTGTCTAGACTTTTGCATCTGTTTCTGTGAGAGTGGGTCAGTGGGGAGAGGAAAAAAGACAGTAGAGGTACAGAGTATATATATGACGTGTGAACGATGTGGGTATGAAAATAGGTTTAAAAATGAGGGTGAATGGGAATGCCAGACATGCAAGTTGAAGAGTGAAAATGTTGCCCTCACGTTGAAAGCCAGGAATCTAATAGAGGAACCAATGAGTATGAGAGATGAGGTAGGGAGGATGAAAGAGGACATAGAAGACAAAGTGAAGGGTGTGCTGTCTAGTAAAGAGGACATAGAAGACACAGTGAGGGGTGTGCTGTCTAGTAAAGAGGACATAGAAGACACGGTGAGGGGTGTGCTGTCTAGTAAAGAGGACATAGAAGACACAGTGAGGGGTGTGCTGTCTAGTAAAGAGGACATAGAAGACACAGTGAGGGGTGTGCTGTCTAGTAAAGAGGACATAGAAGACACGGTGAGGGGTGTGCTGTCTAGTAAAGAGGACATAGAAGACACGTGAGGGGTGTGCTGTCTAGTAAAGAGGACATAGAAGACACAGTGAGGGCTGTGCTGTCTAGTAAAGAGGACATAGAAGACACAGTGAGGGCTGTGCTGTCTAGTAAAGAGGACATAGAAGACACAGTGAGGGGTGAGCTGTCTAGTAAGAAAAAAGCAAAGAACACCTCACCAGGGGGGGGGGGATGACGTTTTATGACATGGAGATAAAGAACAGGGCATAACAGATGAGGGAGATGATGATGTAGTAGTGTTGAAGGAAGACACTCATACCATATAAACACAGGAGAGGAAAGAAGAGTGTTGAGAGGAGGATGTCCCCTAGGGTGATAGTAGGACAAAGAATATTAGGAGTGTCATTGGCCTAGGCCCTAGAGGGAGAGGGTAGTGGCAACATAAGCCTACTGGGAAGGGACTGGGCCAGAATAATGGAAACAGCCAAGGAACAGGCAGAGGTACTAAATGAGGGAGTGATGGTTATACAGGGAGGTGGTAACGGACTGGAGAGGGGCAGGATTCAGGACACAGTGAATGAGATAGTAGAGGGAGTAAAGGAAATAAAAAAGAGCAAGAAGAATGTGAGAGTGGTAGTGGTAGGGGTGATGAGGAGGCCAAGTGAAGACAGGTGGTATGAGCAGAGAAGGAACCAAGTAAATAGACAACAGGTACAGAAGGAAATAAATAAAATGAAAATAGAGATGATGAAGGTTGATGACGTCAGTGTCAGTTTTATTAACATGGAGCCATAACTCACTGTGGACCATTTTGGGAGAGACAGGGTCCACCTAGGTATGGAGGGAAATAGGAGACGGGGCAAAAGGGTGCTAGAGTGGATCAGGGCATCAGAGCAGCTACAGAGAGTTAGAAAGTCAGCAGACAGACAGAAAGCTAGAGATGATAACTGACGACACTGTGAGAAAGGAGGAATGAAGAGAATGCGAATAGGGTGTGTGAATGTGCGTGGATGGGGTGTG
The DNA here is from genome assembly GCA_034508575.1 of Petrolisthes manimaculis. Lineage (NCBI taxonomy): Eukaryota > Metazoa > Arthropoda > Malacostraca > Decapoda > Porcellanidae > Petrolisthes > Petrolisthes manimaculis. Next base: position 366,129 of record JAWZYT010000456.1, read on the forward strand.
GGAAAATTGGAAGATATGAGTGATGAATTGTGTGAATGGAATCTGGATATAGTAGGTGTGACAGAGACACAGTTACATGAGAGAGTGAAGATGAACAGTGATAAGTACAGTATGATTGGACAGGGACGGAGTAAATAGAAGAAGAAGGGTGGAGGTGTGGGATTATTAGTTAGACATGACATAGACGTGGACATAGAGGAAGTGAAAACTGGTGAATGTGAAATGAGTGAGGACATCATGGCTGTATATCTTAATGTAAAGATGGAAGGGAAGTATGAAATGATCCTGTTGATTGTGTGTTATATGACTATACAGGGTCCAGGAGCAAGACAAGATAATGAAAGAAAATACAGGATAATAGGTAGGTTGATTGTGGAAAATAGACAAAGAGAGACTATTGTCATGGGTGATAGGAATGGACATATAGGAATTTTAGGAGAGTAAGTGAATGGAAATGGGGAACTTTTGTTAAATTTCAAGGAAGAGTATGGTGTAGAGAACTTGAATGTGACAATAGATGTGGGACGTGCAACATGGTCCAGGTTAGGGAGTGAATCTGTGATTGATTATGTGCTAGTGAATGAAAGAGCCTGGAGGAGAGTACAGTATATGTGGATGGATGAAGAGAGAAGGATAGATTTGATGACTAACCATAAGAGAGAAGGATAGATTTGATGACTAACCATAAGAGAGAAGGATAGATTTGTATAAGTGTGATTTGAGGAGTATGGAATGGACTATGGATGGAAGAGTGGATGAACTGAATGATTCCCTGGTTAGAAAAGTGACAGAGGTGGGTGAGAAAAGGATAGGAAGGGTAAGGAATAGAAATAAAAGAAGTTTGATGAAGAGTTGGTGGAATAAAGATAATGAGAATGTGAGGAAGAAGAGGAAAGAGAGTAATAGGAAATGTAGAAAACTGAGGAAAAATGTAGGTAATAGGGGAGTATGTAGTGAATATTTTGTTATATGCAAATGATGACTAGATTGGTACTCCTCTAAGGACATACCATGGAGTAAAGTGTTCTATGATGGTAGCTGCTGGGGAAGTGAACTGTTGTTTAAAGCAAGAACAAAGTCACTGGAGGTGAATGATAGAATATATAGATGGAGTAATGAAGGCAGTATGGTGTGTAGGGAAGATGAGACAGTATGAAGGCAGTATGGTGTGTAGGGAAGATGAGACAGTATGAAGGCAGTATGGTGTGTAGGGAAGATGAGACAGTATGAAGGCAGTATGGTGTGTAGGGAAGATGAGACAGTATGAAGGCAGTATGGTGTGTAGGGAAGATGAGACAGTATGAAGGCAGTATGGTGTGTAGGGAAGATGAGACAGTATGAAGGCAGTATGGTGTGTAGGGAAGATGAGACAGTAATGAAGGCAGTATGGTGTGTAGGGAAGATGAGACAGTAATGAAGGCAGTATGGTGTGTAGGGAAGATGAGACAGTATGAAGGCAGTATGGTGTGTAGGGAAGATGAGACAGTAATGAAGGCAGTATGGTGTGTAGGGAAGATGAGACAGTAATGAAGGCAGTATGGTGTGTAGGGAAGATGAGACAGTAGGAAGGCAGTATGGTGTGTAGGGAAGATGATACAGTAGAACATGTGTTGATGGTATGTGATAAGTAGGAACGAGAGAGAGCTACCATGCTGTATGTGGTAATAAGTGAACTATATAGGAGAGAGAAAATGGAGGGAGATGTGATAAGTAGGAACGAGAGAGAGCTACCATGCTGTATGTGGTAATAAGTGAACTATATAGGAGAGAGAAAATGGAGGGAGATGGTGGAAGTGACAGCGACAGCCAAAGTGCTGCTAGGTCTGAGTGAACGAGAGCTGTACAATCCAGTGATAATAAAGAGTATGAAAGAAGTTCTATAAAGGGTATGTATGGTTGAAGAGAAAATGAGTATATAGGGACGTGCAGGTTGTATAAGATAGAGAGAATAAAAGTATAATGTGTATATAATTATGTATTCTTTGGTACTGTTTTGGTTTGGTTTTCTCCTTAGAGGAAGACAGTGAGAGAGTACCGTTGTAAAGGTGACTCAGTCATCATCATCACTGGCAACACTGACGCCTGTAGAGGAAGACAGTGAGAGAGTACCACTGGCAACACTGACGCCTGGGTTTGTTTACCTCTGTGAAGCTCAAAGCCTGGCAGGGGAATATTTTAGTATTTATTTGCATTTTAAGGGCATTTAAGGATATTTTAAGGGCTCAAGATTATATTAAGGGTTAGTTAAGGGAATACAGTTAATGGTGAAGGGACATAGATAAGGGTAAGTTGGTGAAATAAGGGAATTTTGAAGGGTTTAAATAAGGGTGGATAATAATGGCTGTGCTAAAATGTTACCATAAATATTAGAATGATTTTGTTTTATTATTTTTAAGGGTTCACTGTTATTTTAAGGGTATATAAATAAGGACAAATTGGAGAAATAAGGGGATTTTATTGATAAAGGATTTAATTAACAAGAAATATATTATTTAACGTTAAATTTATTTATTTCAGAAGTGGGATTACAGAAGAAGGATTTACATACGAAGATTTACATTAAGGGATTTACAAAAGGAGGATTACAATGACTACACCAAGGTATTTATGAAGAATTATTATGGGTAAATTTACAAAAAACTTGGGTTCACTATATTGTATATATTAGTATCATTACGCACTATTTTGGACCATTCTAAGACACTTTTCATCTATGGTGTTTCTCTCGGAAATGCCTCGTTTTCGAGATATGCCCCGTTTACAAACATGATTTGGAAGCTAGTCTTACCTGACCTAACCTAGACCACAGCAGACTACCGGGACCTAACCTGGGCAAACTACCGGACCTAACCTGGGCAAACTACCGGGTATAACCAGTGTAAACTATCATAAAATGACCTGGGCAAATTTCCAGGACTTAGCCTAATGTGGTGATACTGCTCAAGCCTAGCCGAAAACCCAGTTATTCTGTAATAATACATTATGATCTATCTATCTATCTATATATCTATCTATCTATCTATAGCTCTGATGCCTCGCTCCCTCTGGGAACTCCCCCCAAGGGGATGGCCACGGCAGAAAAGTCTCCAGTCTTCCCTGTTCCAACACTCCCTCCTTACTTGGTCCAGCCCTCCCCTCCCCCTCACATTACTTTCCTTTACATACTCTTCCACTCTGTTCCAACACTCTCTCCTTACTCCCTACTCCCTGTCATGTTACTCTCCTTTACATACTCTTCCACTCTGTTCCAACACTCTCTCCTTACTCCCTACTCCCTCTCATGTTTCTCTCCTTTACATACTCTTCCACTCTGTTCCAACACTCTCTCCTTACTCCCTACTCCCTCTCATGTTTCTCTCCTTTACATACTCTTCCACTCTGTTCCAACACTCTCTCCTTACTCCCTACTCCCTCTCATGTTTCTCTCCTTTACATACTCTTCCACTCTGTTCCAACACTCTCTCCTTACTCCCTACTCCCTCTCATGTTTCTCTCCTTTACATACTCTTCCACTCTGTTCCAACACTCTCTCCTTACTCCCTACTCCCTCTCATGTTTCTCTCCTTTACATACTCTTCCACTCTGTTCTGCCATCTAACTGGTAGTCTGCCTCTCACATCACTTCCCACAACTTCACTTCCATACACCTTCTTTACAAACTCCTCACCTTGCATTCTCTCTACATGTCCAAACCATCTTAATGTATTACATTTCACATTATTATTATTACTACCATTTTTATTATTATTATAACTACTATTATTATTACTACTTCAACTACTTTTATGATTATTATTATCGGTAAATATTGAAAGAATTATAGTTATTGTGTATGGTGTTTCTACCTTTATTACCCATTTATTTACACCATTCTAAGACTTTTTTCATTTAAGTGATGAGTTCATTTTTAACATCCATTTTATTGTGCAAATTTAATGTTTTATCCATACATAAATAACCTAACCTATCCTAACTTAACCTAACCTAACCTAATCTAATCTAACCTAACCTAACCTAACCTAATCTAATCTAACCTAACCTAATCTAATCTAACCTAATCTTAACCATTGCAGACTACCAGGACCTAACCTGAGCAGACTACCAGGACCTAACCTGAGCAGACTATTGGAAGTTTTACAAGGTAAGTAAGACCTAAATCAAAGTTATTATTATTATTATTATAACATATATAAAACACCTAAATTTAGGAAAAAAATTACGTGTCAATAATGGTGCAATTTTTATTATTATTATTATTATTATTATTAATATGAAAATTATTATTATTATTATTATTAATATGAAAATTATTATTATTATTATTATTATGAAAATTATTATTATTATTATTATTATTATTATTATTATTATTATTATTATTATTATTATTATTATTATTATTATTATTACATATACCGTACCATAAAACACCCAAACTTTGGACATTTTTTACGTGTGTTTGTGAATAATTGTGTTAATAATGGTACAAGTTTGTAAAGGTGGTGTATGGAAGTGAAGTTGTGGTGTGTGGTGTGAGAGGCAGACCACCAGTTAGATGGCAGAACAGAGTGGAAGAGTATGTAAAGGAGAGTAACATGAGGGACAGAGTAGGGCTGGACCAAGTAAGGAGGGAGTGTTGGAACAGGGAAGACTGGAGACTTTTCTGCCGTGGCCATCCCCTTGGGGGAGTTCCTGGAGGGAGGGAGGCGTCACAGCTATAGATAGATAGATAGGTACAGTTGCCCAAGAAAAGATTGCAACCAAAATATGCTAGTGTGTGGCGATATCTAGCAGATGGTCCGTAGTAAACACTCGTAATTTATGAATGGATCACACGGAACCAACAAGCTTTGTATGGATGGATGTGATTGGCTGAAACATTATGTGCCGAAGCCAAATCATCGGCCCTGGTCTGCTCCGAATATTAACAGCATATGAATATATACTGATGATATTTATGAGGCCCATTTAATAAGTATTATAGATATACCAACATGGTTAGAATAACATTCAGTAATCAAGGCAGAATAATGTAGATAGATATTTGTAACGGTGTAGAGGAAATCAGTGGATCCCTCATCACATCGGATAATGATGTGAAGCATTACTTGAGACGCTCCGAAAACATTCTTATTATCTCATAATTCAAACTTATTTTTACATTTGATATTAAACACTATTGTAATAAAGTTAATATTATTTTTCTGTCACTCCAATATAAGATATCATATTAGAGCCTCACTGCACACTTTTCTATTATTAAAATATATATGTTAAGTTTCGTTAAGTAATGAAGAAATTCAGTATTAATAAACTGCACACTTTCAGAATATAATCTTTATTTATCAGTGAATACCTTTGATATAGGTCTAAGAATTTCTCGTTCTAGGTTGACTGAACAAGACTCTTATCACATGATATAACGGAAGCGGATGGGGACAGCTGGCCATTCTTTGATAATTTGTCTTGTGATTGGTCACCTCCAATAAGCGCGTCCCTCATTGGTCCATCATTCCTCTCCCCCCCCCCCCCCCCGCCAAGCGTCCCCAACTCCCGGCTACATACAGCTACATACGTAAACAAACTGAGAGTATAGCCATGGCGGGAGCGAAATCGCCTTTTTAAAAATGTAATTACTGTAACAAGGACTTCACAAGAGGGACGCGCTTACTGGAGGTGCTGGCTGCACCAATCACAAGACAAATTATCAAAGAATGGCCAGCCGTCCCCATCCGCTTCCTGATATAACAGTATTCAGCCTTATATAATAGCACAGTGGTAAAGTCTGTGGCTGCAATTCCGTGGCCCAGCGTTGGATCCTTGCTCGGGACACTGTTAAAAATACCATTGATGCCAGAGGTTACCACCCCTGTGAGCAGGGGGTGGGGGGTTTGAGTCAGCTGTCTGAGGTCTTCCTGCTTAGTCAGCCATAGCCGAAGCTGACTCGGGTCTCAGGTGGGTGGAGAGGTCGCTGAGCCACACATTACAGGGATTATCCTTGTGATGTGTGCTATAATTGTGTTTCATACACACAGTGTGTGCTACACTCTGTCCCAGTGACTGCCACTCGCTGGCACCTTTAATAACCTTTTAATAACAGTACGAGACATACTATAAATGTTTAAATATAGAATAAGGTTAAATACCGAAATATCCCTGCTGCTCTACTTTATCTTATTGTTATCAAGGTTTATATTACTTATTCTTTTTTGAGGCTACAATCCCTTTCATAAAATACTTTAGTTGTAATAATAGGAGAATAATACTGATCGCCTGAGGCACTGACAGGCATATCATTATATTCCTCACCAATGTGATAAGGAGGTGGAATATTGCAGCCATGTGAAGATGCATGTCAACCATGGTTGTTTATCCCTGAGAGTTGCCATGTTCAATTATATCAAGTTCGTCACAACAGATCTCCAATATCATACCATATAATTAATAAATCTAATAAAATATAAATGTCCCGAGTGTTTTATTAACTAACCTTTCACATTTGAATCATTTGCTAAGGAGGTGGAAGATTTCCACTTCGATGGATACTAATACGAATTAAATAATTTACCTCGAGACAGAATCTTCTGCTCCGATGTTCGAAATGAATCAAAACAAACCCCTGAACACTTTCTTCTATGCTAAAGTAATACCATACATTATTCTGCCTTGATTACTGAATGTTATTCTAACCATGTTGGTATATCTATAATACTTATTAAATGGGCCTCATAAATATCATCAGTATATATTCATATGCTGTTAATATTCGGAGCAGACCAGGGCCGATGATTTGGCTTCGGCACTTAATGTTTCAGCCAATCACATCCATCCATACAAAGCTTGTTGGTTCCGTGTGATCCATTCATAAATTACGAGTGTTTACTACGGACCATCTGCTAGATATCGCCACACACTAGCATATTTTGGTTGCGATCTTTTCTTGGGCAACTGTACAGTGTGAACCAGGCCTCACACCTATAGATAGATAGATAGGTACAGTGTGAACCAGGCCTCACACCTATAGATAGATAGATAGGTACAGTGTGAACCAGGCCTCACACCTATAGATAGATAGATAGGTACAGTGTGAACCAGGCCTCACACCTATAGATAGATAGATAGGTACAGTGTGAACCAGGCCTCACACCTATAGATAGATAGATAGGTACAGTGTGAACCAGGCCTCACACCTATAGATAGATAGATAGGTACAGTGTGAACCAGGCCTCACACCTATAGATAGATAGATAGGTACAGTGTGAACCAGGCCTCACACCTATAGATAGATAGATAGGTACAGTGTGAACCAGGCCTCACACCTATAGATAGATAGATAGGTACAGTGTGAACCAGGCCTCACACCTATAGATAGATAGATAGGTACAGTGTGAACCAGGCCTCACACCTATAGATAGATAGATAGGTACAGTGTGAACCAGGCCTCACACCTATAGATAGATAGATAGGTACAGTGTGAACCAGGCCTCACACCTATAGATAGATAGATAGGTACAGTGTGAACCAGGCCTCACACCTATAGATAGATAGATAGGTACAGTGTGAACCAGGCCTCACACCTATAGATAGATAGATAGGTACAGTGTGAACCAGGCCTCACACCTATAGATAGATAGATAGGTACAGTGTGAACCAGGCCTCACACCTATAGATAGATAGATAGGTACAGTGTGAACCAGGCCTCACACCTATAGATAGATAGATAGGTACAGTGTGAACCAGGCCTCACACCTATAGATAGATAGATAGGTACAGTGTGAACCAGGCCTCACACCTATAGATAGATAGATAGGTACAGTGTGAACCAGGCCTCACACCTATAGATAGATAGATAGGTACAGTGTGAACCAGGCCTCACACCTATAGATAGATAGATAGGTACAGTGTGAACCAGGGGCCGGATACTCAAAACGGGTTGTAACTTCCGACGTCGGATCTCATTTGGGACGTCGGATCTCACTTACGACGTCTGATCTTACGAACAATTTAGGATGTTGTATTTCGTGTCGTAAGACAAGATACTCAAAACAAATTTCCGACGTCCTAATCGGTTCGTAACTACTTAGGACTGTCTTTTCCTCTAGGACATCGGAAAATCTTCAGCCAATCAGGTGGCGTCTTTCATGTGGATCCAGCCAATGAAAAGCAAGGAATGCCACAGTGCCAATATGGACCCCATCAGCTGTGTTGTGTAAACATAAAGTGATGCTGGGACGTTAGAAGCGTGTGATGCAGTGACAACAGTATTATCTCTCTCTTATCGCCTACAGAGAGACTGTCAACAGCAGTAGTAACGTCGCAATAACCAAGGAAAGGAGTGAAATGAGAGTGACAGGTAAGTTTTTAGTAACATCATTGACTATTGACGTTCATAATAACCATTAAATATTAGTTTTTCTATGATATTTATGTACTATATTGCCATTGTGCAGTAGATTGTTTCTTCCATTGTTACTAGTAGGCATATATAACGGGTTGCCACAATTAAGTCCCAGCTGTAGTCTGCTGTGGTTCTGAGGTTTGGTTAGAGCAGGTTAATTACCAAAATTTGACTTGGGAAAAAACATATTAGAGAACTGCATTAGCTTAAATATTTGTTGTTGTTCTTGCATTATACATTTAAGTGTGCATCAAAATATTTGTTAACTCATCCTAAATACATTAGGTTAGGTTAGGTATGTAATTAAAGAAATGTTGGGGTACAATATGTATGCTATTCTAAGTGATCATTAAATACTGTATGATGTAGGATAGTTTTAGGAATTCCATCAACTAATGTAATGTATTGAGAAAGATTGGCAGAATTATACTTCACAATACAGAAAGATATTCAGCATTCAAGAAGCCCAATACAGTATACTGTACTGTACTAAAGTTTGATTACTTAAAGCAATGCTGCAATGATACTACTGTTCATCTTAGCTATGACTGTAATTTAATGGCTTTTACAGGTGGTGGAATACCTGACACAAAGGACTGGAAGCCTACAGAGGAGGCACTACTTGCTCTCAACGAGACAGAGGCTATTGAGGGGCACTCTGGCCCTTTCGAAAGCAAGGACGTCATTGCTGGTAAATTTGACTAATTTTTACGGAGTGCACATTGAGACAATGTTCTCTCACAAAAGATAATGGAAGAACTGTGTAGGGGATTGTCATGCCTTTCTCAGTGACTTTGTATTGTTAGGCCTGTACATTTAAGGTCTAAAATAACTTATAGAGTGCAGGGGAATGCAAGGCCCCAATTCTGTACTGTATTTGTGTCTTTTATACATACAGTATTATGGTTATTATGTGTTGTCTGTTACTACAAAAGCTCAGAGTAAACATGTTGCATTAGTACTGGATATACTGTTGTGTAACACTGCACACATTATTGTTACAGATGAGCCTCTGTCATCGACCTCTGCTGGTAGTGTTGCCAGACCCATACCATTGACAAGGACACATGATGAGCATGCACCACTACCCAGTAAGTAGATGCATAATTGGTCATGAAGATGTTGCTGAGCTTAGCTGATGTTCATTATATAATCTTCAGTAGGTTGACGAGATGCAATACATACTGTACTGTATTGAAGATGTTGTTCACTAGTGGTTCTCAAATCTTTTTTCAGCAGATGTTAGGCCAAGTGTGATTATATTTATATATGTTGGGTGACAGTGGAATGTATGTACAGTTTTACCAAAGAAACTGCAATGCAGACAGGAAACTTTGAGGAAGAAGTACTAAGCAAAAAGAAACTTAAAGGAAAAAGGCGGCCCCATGTTTATTGCTCCCACTATGCATCACAGTTCCTTTTTCATTGTAACCATATTACATAAACACAGCACTTCTTATTGTTACAGATTTTGGTGGCAGGAGTAGATGACCCAACACGCCACTTTACAATGTCTGTAGAACATATTGACTTTGAGAGTTCAGGCCTGTTAGAAAATATTCAAAGTCACGAACCATCAGAAAACATTACCATTCCCCAGACAGTGACTTTTGACCATGCCTACTGTAGATCACCACCTCCAGCATCAAGTATGAGGGCAAGTAGATCTGAGAGTCATGACACCAGTAGCCGTGTTCACAGCAGCCGTGCCTGTTCACAGCCCTGTATCAATGACCAGATGCTGGCAGTACAGGGAGAAATTCTGCAAGTGTTGAGAGGCAGCCTCCCAAGAATTGCCTCTGCACTTGAGGAACTTACAGAGTTAGCCAAACAATGTGATACTGTGCCAAACTAATTAGGTTATTTAACAGTGTGCTGCTTCTGTACAATAAGCAGTTGAATGCAATACAGAATTATATTTTCACAAAGTCTTTATTACTGGTAATATGTTATCGAGTGTTATTGTAGCTGTACAGTGATTATGCTAACAGAACTCTCACTAACTTTAATTTTGTTTTCAAATGTGATTATATTTTAGGTGTGTCATGCTGTGATAGTATTTTAATACTGTACTGCTTTTGAACAATAAACAATTGAATGTAATCTGTAGAATTATATTTTCACAAACACTTTATTACTGTTAAAATGTAGTTTTGAGTGATATTGGGATAAGTAGGAGATGTAGTAATTAACAACAATGTATTTATTTAAATTTACCAAGTTTATTTCATGTAAAGAAATTATCTACAATATCGAGCCCGAAGACGACTGTTATTCCAGATGAAGGAGTCGTGGGTACTGCCAGGGTATCTCATACTATAATGCTAAATTATTTTCTCACTGGTGCAAACACACTGCACATTCAGGGAGTGATAGCCTTTCCTATTAATATATACTTGTGGATTTATATTTGTAGCCTTGATAGGTATATGAGTACCATCAAGGGCTCCAATCACTCAGGGAAAACCATTCACTGCATGGAATACTCTGCAGGCTCTGCCAATTTCCACAATACCTGAGGGCATCTTTATTTCTACTCTTGCCTTCTCAGCCAACAAATGTACTACAGCAGATTTCACCACTCTACTCACACTTGCTTGAGTCACTCCAGCAGAATCTCCAATCACACTTTGAAAGGTTCCACTAGTTAGCTAATACTCGTAGAGTTACTAACACTTGGGTGTGTGTTGGTATACCATGAGATCTCCTCTTTTGTCGACGAACATATGGGTCAATTGGCAAGTTCCTGGCACAAGTTTAATTAAGATTTCTTGATGAGGAAATCTATAATAGCGAAGTAAGTGTTCTTCACTAACATGTAGAGGGTCCAATGGATCCCTATACACTCTTTCCCTCCGTAGGCGACGCCTATTCTCATATGCAAACCACTATAAGTTCCATCACATTTGTAAATTAGCGCTCGGTGTTCAGTTCATTCAGCTCTCCCACAACAACAAACAACAAGACGTGACGTGGGTGATGGTGTTTTGCCAACACAGCAACGGGGACTCGGGGAGAACCACAGGAGGATTGACAAAAATATATACGTTTTCTATGTGTTTCGGGTCTTAACTCACTTGTGACAGGGTCGCGCGGATTGTAAATCCGCGTGTCTTAAGACCTCACAAGATGGCTGCCCACAGTGCCGAATTTTTTTTGAGTATAAGGTCTTAATGTTTTGAGTATGTGGACCTAACTCGCCTGGGGAAGTTAGGACGTCCCAAATGAGATAGGACGTCGTAAATTGCTTTGAGTATCCGGCCCCTTCAAACCAAAATTTTGACCGACTAAAAAATTTCAAAAATCCATATATGTCAATTTTGAGTAATGGATATGAGAGGGGGGATAATTTTGAGGGGGGGTATTGCTCCAAGGGGGGGGGGGAGAAATTTGCCCCGTTTTGCTCTCAGATTCACCGTTTTCGAGATATATGCAAATTTGTATCCAAAATTTTGAGTGGGTATATATATATGGATTTTGATGAAATTTGGTGAGAAGGGAGAATATAACATTAGGTAAAACTAACTTTTTCAGATTTATTCTATTGTTTATATTTTTCGAGTTATAAACGTTTTTTGAGTTGAAATTTTAATCCAAAAAACGCTCATAAGTCAAAATATTTTCGTTATAAACCAAAAGTAAAAACGGGATTATGTGTCAATTAATAAACTCTACCTTCAAACAAAGTTTGGTCAAAATCCATATATATTTAGTGGGTCAAAATTTGATCCAAAATAAAATCAAATTTTTGAATTAGTAAATATATATATTTTTTAACCAAACTTTGTGTGAAGGTAGAGTTTATTAATTGACACATAATCCCGTTTTTACTTTTGGTTTATAACGAAAACATTTTGACTTATGAGCGTTTTTTTGGATTAAATTTTCAACTCAAAAAACGCTTATAACTCGAAAAATATAAACAATAGAATAAATCTGAAAAAGTTCGTTTTGTCTAATGTTATATTCTCCCTTCTCACCAAATTTCATCAAAATCCATATATATTTACCCACTCAAAATTTGACTCAAAATTTTGGATACAAATTTGCATATATCTCGAAAACGGTGAATCTGAGAGCAAAACGGGGCAAATTTCTCCCCCCCCCCTTGGACCTACACCCCCCCTCAAAATTATCCCCCCTCTCATATCCATTACTCAAAATTAACATATATGGAATTTTGACATTTTGAGTCTGTCAAAATTTTGGTTTCTCGAAAAGGACTGAGAAAGTGTGTGTGTGTACGTGTGTGTGTATGTGTGTGTGTACGTGTGTGTGTTTACGTGTGTGTGTGTGTGTGTGTGTCTTTTTAAGGGTTATCTTTAATAAATTATATAAATACGTAAATAAACGATATATTTACACTAATTAATATTTTAAATTACGTAGGAAATTAAATTAAATCTATAATATTAATGGGAAATTATTATATATAAATAATTTTGACTTAAATGTTGAAAAAAATGAAAAAAAAAATTACGTTCCAATAATATTCTGGACGAATTCAAGATGGAGGACTGGTAGGGGAGTAAACATATCCTTATATTTATTTAAATGGTATTACAGCTTTTATTAAGTAATTATTATATATTTATATATGTAATTAATTATATATAACTATAATTACATCATATATAGTCATAATTATAGTCAAAATATGCTTAAAACAAGATGGCTTCTATAGTATACTCCCCCGCTAAGGGAAGAATGGACTCGACCCAAGATCTAACTTTATAAACCAGCACTGGTTAAATTCTAAGGTAATTACTCTAGATTGGGTACATATGGGATTATTTAAGGTAAAGTTTGGGACAATCTAAGGTAATTTCCACGAAGGCTTATTTGTGATAGAGTGAGGATGTATGTATGTGTGTGTGTGTTATTGAAATAAAATAATATATGATATTCTTAAAGGATATTTTAATATAACAAATTACAAAAATACATAAAAATATCCTATATAAATAATTAATTCAATATTTAAGGTAAATTTTTAGTGGATCAATCTAGGGATTTTTTTTTTCAACCCAATTATAAGTAGGGAATTTTGGGACACCTTCAGTCACCTTCTAGCCACAGTGGGGTGTAGACGTACGAATTTTCTCTCCTCTCCTCGTGTTTTCGTAAGTTTAATGGCCCTTATTCTAGAACGATTGTGTGTGTGGTGTATACGATGGTTTGTGTGGTACGATACGATGGTGTGTGTGGTGTATACGATGGTGTGTGGTACGATACGATGGTGTGTGTGGTGTATTACTTTACTTTATTTACTTCAAAACAAAGATGGCTGATCTGGTGGTATTGTCAATTTCATTCTTTATTTTGCTTTTTTGTGCAATAATTTCGATTTATTTAGTATATATGTGTATCCAGAGAGATGGGAGATTATATACTACATATCATAGGTAAGTTAAGAGAGAGAGAGAGAGAGAGAAAGGGAGAGAAAGAGAGATAAAGTGAGAGAGAAGGAAAATTTTCTATTGCATATCTACCCACCCCAAGCCTGTACCCCTATTCCCTCACCCCCCCAAGCCTGTCCCCTATTCCTGCACCCCCCAGTTCCCCCCCAAGCCTGTCCCCTACTCCTGCACCCCCCAAACAAAGTCATATAGAAAATAATACCACAGAAATGAACAAATTAACGAAGTGAAATTTTATCACCTGTTGCCTCACACTGTTTATTTATTTATCTATTTATTTATTTCCTGGTATATTATTATTCAATGGCTTTCCACAGTATGATATAACGATAGATATATTTATAAACTATATCACAGAATAATATAAACTTAAATCAGCTTCGAATTAAATAATAATATTGAACATTTCGGAATATTTTTACAATTTGCCACAACTCCATCCCAAATTCCATTCTACTATTTTCCAGCCATCCCAAATTCCATTGTACTATTTTCCAGCCATCCATTTCTGTCTTCCATTTTCTTTTTTCGTATTTGTTTATTTTTTCATATAACTGATTCTTACTTAATTTATTTATTTGTGTGTTTTCCCCATTAACATTTTATTACTATTACAGACTACCGGGACCTAACCTGTACAGACTACCGGGACCTAACCTGTACAGACTACCGGGACCTAACCTGTACAGACTACCGGGACCTAACCTGTACAGACTACCGGGACCTAACCTGTACAGACTACCGGGACCTAACCTGTACAGACTACCGGGACCTAACCTGTACAGACTACCGGGACCTAACCTGTACAGACTACCGGGACCTAACCTGTACAGACTACCGGGACCTAACCTGTACAGACTACCGGGACCTAACCTGTACAGACTACCGGGACCTAACCTGTACAGACTACCGGGACCTAACCTGTACAGACTACCGGGACCTAACCTGTTCACACTACCGGTAAATTACGGGAAATGACCGGGGCAAAATACTGGGACCAAGCCGGATCTGGCAACACTGCTACAAAATGGTAATTATTTCAATAAATACCGTAATATGATTTTACAACACCTCATAATTATAATAATAATAATAATAATAACAATAATAATAATAATAATAATAAACACGTATATGATTTTACAACACATAATAATAATAATAATAATAATAATAATAATAATAATAATAATAATAATAATAATAATAATAATAATAATAATAATAATATTAATAAAAAAAAAAAAAAAAAAAAAAAAATTATCACCCGCTTAGTAAAACGTAAAACGTAAGCTTCTTGTATATCTTCCTCTTGATGTTTCCTCTTGTTTATATCCTCTCCTCTCCTCTTGAATATCCCTTCTGTACAGTCCTTGTCATAAATACATCACATTAATTAAAGAATAATAATAATATACCTCACATTAATTAAATAATAATAATATACCTCACACAATATTAAAAATCTCTATTATATCTCCTCACGACCTTCTGTGGGAAAATCTGCTCTGCTAGGTCTAATAATAATAATAATGATAATAATAATAATAATAATAATGATAATAATATACTTATCATTTTTTTAGCTTCTATATCTTTTACCAGATGTGGGCACCTAACCTAATTTGCATATTGAACATGAGGAATATTTACAAGTCTAAATTTACAAATGTCCGTCTGATAATACCCATAATCTGATTTCCCTTATTTATTTTTTCAGAGAGATGCTCAGAGAATGACAACATACAGAGAGAGAGAGTGTGTGTGTGTGTGTGTTACGTGTGGCAACTTGTACAGGTTGTTCATCAGCTGACACACCAAAAACAAACACCGGTAAGCACTCTTCAGAAATATATATGACATTTTAGTATAAAACGAGAAATTATCTACAAAATACATAAAGGTAATATATATGACATTTTAGTATAATACGAGAAATTATCTTCAAAATACATAAAGGTAATATATTTGACATTTTAGTATAATACGAGAAATTATCTTCAAAATACATAAAGGTAATATATATGACATTTTAGTATAAAACGAGAAATTATTATTTCCGTATTTTTTTTTTTTTCATTTTAATATTTTTTTTTTTTATCTGTGAAGATATTTTTTTTTTTTTTTATTATTATTATTTAATAATGCTTACTGCGACATGTGTGTGTGTGTGTATATATGTATGTATGTGTGTATGTATGTATGTATGTAACTCCAACATTACGAGAAACCAAAATTTTGACTGACTCAAAATTTCAAAAATCCATATATGTCAATTTTGAGTAATGGATATGAGAAGGGGGATAATTTTGAGGGGGGATGTAGCTCCAAGGGGGGGGGGAGAAATTTGCCCCGTTTTGCTCTCAGATTCACCGTTTTCGAGATATATGCAAATTTGTATCCAAAATTTTGAGTTAAATTTTGAGTGGGTAAATATATATGGATTTTGATGAAATTTGGTGAGAAGGGAGAATATAACATTAGACAAAACCAACTTTTTCAGATTTATTCTATTGTTTATATTTTTCGAGTTATAAACGTTTTTTGAGTTGAAAATTTAATCCAAAAAACGCTCATAAGTCAAAATGTTTTCGTTATAAATCAAAAGTAAAAACGGGATTATGTGTCAATTAATAAACTCTACCTTCACACAAAATTTGGTTAAAGAATATATATATTTACTAATTCAAAAATTAGATTTTATTTTGGATCAAATTTTGACCCACTAAATACATATGGATTTTGACTAAACTTTGTGTGAAGGTAAAGTTTATTAATTGACACATAATCCCGTTTTTATTTTTGATTTAAAACGAAAACATTTTGACTTATGAGCGTTTTTTTGGATAAAAATTTCAACTCAAAAAACGTTTATAACTCGAAAAATATAAACAATAGAATAAATCTGAAAAAGTTAGTTTTGTCTAATGTTATATTCTCCCTTCTCACCAAATTTCATCAAAATCCATATATATTTACCCACTCAAAATTTAACTCAAAATTTTGGATACAAATTTGCATATATCTCGAAAACGGTGAATCTGAGAGCAAAACGGGGCAAATTTCTCCCCCCCCCTTGGAGCCACACCCCCCCTCAAAATTATCCCCCCTCTCATATCCATTACTCAAAATTGACATATATGGATTTTTGAAATTTTTTAGTTGGTCAAAATTTTGGTTTGTGGGAAAAGGAATGAGAACGTGTGTGTGTGTCTGTGTGTGTGTGTGTGTGTGTGTGTGTGTGTGTGTGTGTTTGTGTTTGTGTGTGTGTACGTGTGTGTGCAAATTTGTATCCAAAACTTTGAGTTAAATTTTGAGTGGGTAAATATATATGGATTTTGATGAAATTTGGTGAGAAGGGAGAATATAACATTAGACAAAACTAACTTTTTCAGATTTATTCTATTGTTTATATTTTTCGAGTTATAAACGTTTTTTGAGTTGAAAATTTAATTCAAAAAAACGCTCATAAGTCAAAATGTTTTCGTTATAAATCAAAAGTAAAAACGGGATTATGTGTTAATTAATAAACTCTACCTTCACACAAAGTTTAGTCAAAATCCATATATATTTAGTGGGTCAAAATTTGATCCAAAATAAAATCAAATTTTTGAATTAGTTTTTTAAATTTTCCATAGTTTGTAAGAATTATTTTGCTATAATCTCATTGAATGGGTAACTAAAATGTATTATTATATTTTTTATTTTGGTTAATTTCTCTAACTATTTATTAATATTTTTATTTTTTCTTATTACAAAAAACAGCTAATTACATAATTGGATTTTGGTTTAATTATTTTTTTTTATATATTTTCCATAGTTTGTAAAAGTTATTTTATTATAATCTCTTTGAAAGGGTAACTATTATTGTTTTTTATTTATATTATGGCTATTTTCCCTAACTATTTATTAATATTTTTCACTTTCCTTATTACAGAAATTAGAACATTTATTTGGCTATTTAATGATGTAATTGAATTTTGTTTTAATTAATTACTTTTTGAAATTTTCCATAGTTTGTAAAAGATATTTTATTATAATCTCAATAATAGGGTAACTATTATTATTTTATATTTTTATTTTGGTTAATTTCCTTTAACTATTTTTTAATATTTTTGAGTTTCCTTATTATACAAAATAGATAATTTTATTGGCTGTTTGTTTGTGTGTGTTTAATTTTATTTTATTCAATAGTTTTTGACATTTTCCATATTTTGTAAAAAAAAATTATAATCTCAATGAAAGGGTAACTAAAATATATTATTATCTTTTTTATTTTTATTATTTTCTCTAAATATTTATTGATATTTTTTAGTTTCCTTATTTCAAAAAATAGATAATTTTATTAGCTATTTAATAACGTAATTGGATTTTGATTTAATTAATTAGTTTGTGAAATTTACCATAGTTTGTAAAAAATATATTATAATATTCTCAATGAAAGGGTAACTATTATTATATTTTATTTATATTATGATCAATTTCCTTAACTATTTATTAATATTTTTGAAATTCCTTTTTACATACATTAGCTACTTTATTTGGCTATTTAATGACGTTATTAGATTTTGATTTGATTAATTAAATTTTGAAAATTTCCATAGTTTGTAAAAGATAATTTATTATAATCTCATTTATATTTTGGTTGATTTCTCTAACTATTTATTAATATTTTTATTTTTCCTAATACACAAAATAGATCATTTTATTGGCTGTTTGCCTATGTATTTTAGTTAATTTTGATTGAATAGTTATATATATTTTCCCTAGTTTATAAAAGTTTTTTTTATAATAGCAATGAAAGGGTAACTATTATTATTTTTTATTTATATTATGGCTAATTTCCCTAACTATTTATTAATATTTTTCACTTTTCGTATTACAGAAATTAGATCATTTATTTGGCTATTTAATGACGTAATTGGATTTTGATTTGAGTAATTAATTTTTGAAATTTTCCATAGTTTGTAAAACTTTTTTTTATTATTATAATCTCAATGAAAGGGTAACTAAAATGTATTATTATCTTTTTTAATTTTGTTGATTTCTCTAACTATTTATTAATATTTTTGAATTTACTTATTACAGAAAATAGATAATTTTATTGACTATTTGCTTGCATATTTTGATTTATTTTGTTTGATTAGTTTATAAAAGTTATTTTATTATAATCTCATTGAAAGGGTAACTATTATTATTTTTTATTTATATTATGGTCAATTTCCTTAACTATTTATTAATATTTTTGAAATTCCTTATTACATAAATTAACTACTTTATTTGGCTATTTAATGACGTAATTAGATTTTGATTTGATTAATTAAATTTTGAAATTTTCCATAGTTTGTAAGAATTATTTTGTTATAATCTCATTGAAAGGGTAACTATTATTATTTTATATTTTATATTATGGCTAATTTCTCTAACTTTGTGTGAAGGTAGAGTTTATTAATTGACACATAATCCCGTTTTTACTTTTGGTTTATAACGAAAACATTTTGACTTATGAGCGTTTTTTTGGATTAAATTTTCAACTCAAAAAACGTTTATAACTCGAAAAATATAAACAATAGAATAAATCTGAAAAAGTTGGTTTTGCCTAATGTTATATTCTCCCTTCTCACCAAATTTCATCAAAATCCATATATATTTACACACTCAAAATTTGACTCAAAATTTTGGATACAAATTTGCATATATCTCGAAAACGGTGAATCTGAGAGCAAAACGGGGCAAATTTCTCCCCCCCCCTTGGAGCTACACCCCTCCTCAAAATTATCCCCCCTCTCATATCCATTACTCAAAATTGACATATATGGAATTTTGACATTTTGAGTCTGTCAAAATTTTGGTTTCTCGAAAAGGACTGAGAAAGTGTGTGTGTGTGTGTGTATGTGTGTGTGTACGTGTGTGTGTTTACGTGTGTGTGTGTGTGTGTGTTGGTGGATATTTCTTTCTCTCTCTCTCTCCCTTTTTTCAATAATGGTTATTAACCCCTCCGCGACGGGAAAACTATGGATAGCCATTTTGTCAGCCCGGGGCTAGTCTTACTGTCCCTACTGTGTGGCCGGGCGCTTTTGGCCGATTTTTCCAAAATCGCTCTATTCCACTTACTCTGTACGTCTAAACTACGATACTGAACAACTTAAATTTGGTCTTGTTAGCACCATCAACTCTTCCTCTTTCCAATAAAACCAACCCCAGCTCTCTACGACTCTCCGTTGCCGAGAAAGTAAGTGAGGAATGAAGGGCACTTTTTCGTGTGAGCGCGGCCGTGTTCGCTTAGGTGGCGTGGCTGTGACGACAACTGAACGTGGCCCGCGCGGGTGGCAGTCAGTGTTGTAAGTACGCGTGGCGCACCACAGAATCGAACACGCACGAGAAATCTAATCCACATCCATCCATGTTTACAGACAGTAACACACTGAGTGACGATGGTGATTGGTAGGGATGGTGGTGAAGTATAGCCAAGTGAAAAAAACCCCGCCAAATTGGGCTCGCAAATGCCGACATTGGCAAAAGCGGTGCTTCATCTCGTCCGGTCACCACATGGCACGGGTGTACGACACCACCCGGAGGTTTCCTGGTTCCGTTTATGACCGCGGACCGGACGTTAAGGGTTAATATTAATTTATCTATAATAAATTCATTAATATAAAAAAATCTTAGACACCCATTAAAAATATCATCATAGAAAACCTAGATTAATATTTTTAATCCAGGTTTTCTATTATGATATATTCTTGAGGGGTATCTTTTATAAATTATATAAATACGTAAATAAACGATATATTTACACTAATTAATATTTTAAATTATGTAGGAAATTAAATTAAATCTATAATATTAATGGGAAATTATTATATATAAATAATTTTGACTTAAATGTTGAAAAATATGATAAAATAAATTACGTTCCAATAATATTCTGGTCGAATCCAAGATGGCTGACTGGTAGGGGAGTAAACATATCCTTATATTTATTTAAATGGCATTACAGTTATTATTGGGTAATTATTATATATTTATATATGTAATTAATTATATATAACTATAATTACATCATATGTAGTCATAATTATAGTCAAAATATGCTTAAAACAAGATGGCTTCTATAGTGTACTCCCCCGCTAAGGGAAGAATGGACTCGACCCAAGATCTAACTTTATAAACCAGCACTGGTTAAATTCTAAGGTAATTACTCTAGATTGGGTACATATGGGATTATTTAAGGTAAAGTTTTGGACAATCTAAGGTAATTTCCACGAAGGCTTATTTGAGATAGAGTGAGGATGTATGTATGTGTGTGTGTGTGATTAAAATAAAATAATATATGATATTATTAAAGGATATTTTAATATAACAAATTACAAAAATATATAAAAATATCCTATATAAATAATTAATTCAATATTTAAGGTAAATTTTTAGTGGATCAATCTAGGGATTTTTTTTTTCAACCCAATTATAAGTGGGGAATTTTAGGGACGCCTTCAGTCACCTTCGAGCCACGGGGGAGTGTAGACATACGAATTTTCTCTCCTCTCCTCGTGT
>JAWZYT010000456.1:395000-400000 GCA_034508575.1 Petrolisthes manimaculis
ATTATCAGTGTACAGGATGTGGTTGTTGTCAAGGTAATCCCCCATGAGTTTCTTGACAACACTCCCGCTGAAGCCAAGACGGTCCTGGCCCGGGATATCCACATCCGTACCTGAATAAAGTATAAAATCCAACACATAGCCAGTCTTACAGTCGCAGATGACATAGAATTTGATGCCAAATCTATGCCTCTTTGACGGGATGTACTGAATAAAGGACACTCGTCCCCTGAACAGCACCAGAGACTCGTCGATAACAACATTCTGGAATGGTCGAAAAAAGCCTCGCATTTTCTCCTGGAGCATAGTCAGAATGGGCCTAATTTTCCAAAGCCTGTCTTTCAGGTGTGGACCCATGTTGGGGGCGAAGTGAATATAGGAAAGTATGTCCCTATACCTGTCCCGGGACATATATTTTCCAAAGGCAGGCGTGGAAATAAGGACGTTAGTGCTCCAGAAGTCCTTGAGGCGATGTTTCCTGACGTGCGGCATCAGCATCGTCAGAGCTAACCACACATACAACTCAGCAACAGTCACGTCAGTCCAGGTCAACATCTTGCTGTGTTCCCTATCTGGTGGATTGCTGAATTGTCTGAAGTTATTTATTTCCTGCGTCAAGTATGTCATCATTATTACGTCGAAGAACGCAGTAAAATATTCCAATATTGATGACAACGGACGACAGGGAAATACGGCTTGAATACCTGACCGACTGTTATCAAAAGTCGGTATATCAGGCACAAACGAATCGCAATCCGTCCACAGGTAAGGATGAGGTGCGCCACGAGGACCTGCCGCTGGTGGTGGAGGTGGAGGTGGTGGTGGTGGTGGTGGCGCCGCCGCGTCAGGCAACGTAGGACCGGCAGGCGACAGTGGGAGGTCAGGCGACAGTGGGGGGTCAGGCGACAGTGGGGGGTCAGGCGACAGTGGGGGGGCAGGCAACAGTGGGGGGGCAGGCAACAGTGATGCGTCTTCACCCCCCTGATTGTCACACAAAGGATGAGTAGCATGAGTAGCAGGGGGTGGTGATGAGGGGTGAGATGGCGTCAGGTCTGGTGGGTTATCAGGGTCCAGGTCAGACGAGATAAGCTGCTCCTGCTGCTCCTCTGTTCTCTTCCCTCTACCCTTCCCTCTACCCTTCCCTCTTCCCTTCCCCTTCCCTCTTCCAACACCTTTCTTTGTGTAGCGTCTTTGCAACTCCTCATCCGAAGAAGAATCTGAGGAGGATGAAAAATCCAACCTCCTCCTTGACCTCTTCTTACCTTGAGGAGTAACCCCGTAGTGGGGTTTGGAGGTGGAAGCTTTTTGTTCTGTATCCAAGGGAGAGGTAGCAACAATAGGAGACAAAAGATTGTCTCCCAAACTACCTCTCAAAGCTCCCACCCCACTCGTGGACGGAATTGCAACAGGGGCTGCAACGTTGGATACGTCTTGCACGCTTGACAATGAAGGAAGAGCTGTGTGGGATACAGATTCACACACTTCTCCCTCTGATGACTGGTCAAGCTGCCATTCCGTATCATAAATACTGTCGCTGTCGTCACTACCAAACGATAACTCGGACATTTCCTCCAACTCCCTATCAATTGCAGAGTCTGAGAGCCTAGCAGGTGGTCTGCGAGCTCTTGCAGGCTGCACGCGGGGAGTTGAAGTCACGAGAGATGACGTACTTGGCAGCGCGGTAGGGGGCAGCGAATCGGACACGCGCGAAAATTCTGAGTCACGTTCAGCCATCTTCACGGTCAGTAGCACACTAACTTATGTATGGGATGAGGAGGGGTGGTGGTGAAGTATAGCCAAGTCAAAAAAAAACCGCCAAATTGGGCTCGTAAATGCCGACATTGGCAACAGCGGTGCTTCATCCCGCCCGGTCACCACTTGGCAAGGGTGTAAGACACGACCCGGCCGCCACCTGGCTCCGTTTATGACCGCGGACCGGACGTTAAGGGTTAATTGACACATAATACCGTTTTTATTTTTGGTTTATAACGAAAACATTTTGACTTATGAGCGTTTTTTTGGATTAAATTTTCAACTCAAAAAACGTTTATAACTCGAAAAATATAAACAATAGAATAAATCTGAAAAAGTTTGTTTTGCCTAATGTTATATTCTCCCTTCTCACCAAATTTCATCAAAATCCATATATATTTACCCACTCAAAATTGGACTCAAAATTTTGGATACAAATTTGCATATATCTCGAAAACGGTGAATCTGAGAGCAAAACGGGGCAAATTTCTCCCCCCCCCTTGGAGCTACACCCCCCCTCAAAATTATCCCCCCTCTCATATCCATTACTCAAAATTAACATATATGGATTTTTGAAATTTTGAGTGTCAAAATTTTGGTTTCTCGAAAAGGACTGAGAAAGTGTGTGTGTGTACGTGTGTGTGTACGTGTGTGTGTTTACGTGTGTGTGTGTGTGTGTGTTGGTGGATATCTATTTCTCTCTCTCTCTCTCTTTTCTCAATAATGGTTATTAACCCTTAACGTCCGGACCGCGGTCATAGACGGACCCAGGAAGCCTCCGGGTCGTGTCTTACACCCCTGCCATGTGGTGACCGGGCAAGATGAAGCACCGCTATTGCCAATGTCGGCATTTGCGAGCCCAATTTGGCGGTTTTTTTTTCACTTGGCTATACTTCACCACCATCCCTACAAATCACCATCGTCAGTCAGTGTGTTACTGACTGTAAACATGGATGGATGTGGATTAGATTTCTCGTGCGTGTCCGATTCTGTGGTGCGCCATGCTTACTTACAACACTGACTGCCACCCGCGCGGGCCACGTTCAGTTGTCGTCAGAGCCACTGCACCTAAGCGAACGCAGCCGCGCTCACACGAAAAAGTACCCTTCATTCCTCACTTACTTTCTCGGCAACGGAGAGTTGTAGAGAGCTGAGGTTGGTTTTATTGGAAAGAGGAAGAGTTGATGGTGCTAACAAGACCAAATTAAAGTTGTTCAGTATCGTAGTTTAGACGTACAGAGTAAGTGGAATAGAGCGATTTTGGAAAAATCGGCCAAAAGCGCCCGGCCACACAGTAGGGAAAGTAAGACTAGCCCCGGACTGACAAAATGGCTATCCATAGTTATCCCGTCGCGGAGGGGTTAATATTAATTTATCTATAATAAATTCATTAATATAAAAAAATCTTAGACACCCATTAAAAATATCATCATAGAAAACCTGGATTTTTAATCCAGGTTTTCTATTATGATATATTGTTCAGGGGTATCATTAATAAATTATATAAATACGTAAATAAACGATATATTTACACTAATTAATATTTTAAATTACGTAGGAAATTAAATTAAATCTATAATATTAATGGGAAATTATTATATATAAATAATTTTGACTTAAATGTTGAAAAAAATGAAAAAAAAAATTACGTTCCAATAATATTCTGGTCGAATCCAAGATGGCAGACTGGTAGGGGAGTAAACATATCCTTATATTCATTTAAATGGCATTACAGCTATTATTAGGTAATTATTATATATTTATATATGTAATTAATTATATATAACTATAATTACATCATATATAGTCATAATTATAGTCAAAATATGCTTAAAACAAGATGGCTTCTATAGTAGACTCCCCCGCTAAGGGAAGAATGGACTCGACCCAAGATCTAACTTTATAAACCAGCACTGGTTAAATTCTCTAGATTGGGTACATATGGGATTATTTAAGGTAAAGTTTTGGACAATCTAAGGTAATTTCCACGAAGGGTTATTTGAGATAGAGTGAGGATGTATGTATGTATGTGTGTGTGATTAAAATAAAATTATATATGATATTCTTAAAGGATATTTTAATATAACAAATTACAAAAATACATAAAAATATCCTATATAAATAATTAATTCAATATTTAAGGTAAATTTTTAGTGGATCAATCTAGGGATTTTTTTTTTCAACCCAATTATAAGTAAGGAATTTTAGGAACGCCTTCAGTCACCTTCGAGCTATGGGGGAGTGTAGACGTACGAATTTTCTCTCCTCTCCTCGTGTTTTCGTAAGTTTAATTGCCCTTATTCTAGAACGATGGTGTGTGTGGTGTATACGATGGTTTGTGTGGTACGATACGATGGTGTGTGTGGTGTATACGATGGTGTGTGGTACGATACGATGGTGTGTGTGGTGTATAACTTTACTTTATTTACTTCCAAACAAAGATGGCTGATCAGGTGGTATTGTCAATTTCATTCTTTATTTTGCTTTTTTGTGCAATAATGTCGATTTATTTAGTATATATGTGTATCCAGAGAGATGGGAGATTATATACTACATATCATAGGTAAGTTAAGAGAGAGAGAGAGAGAGAGAAAGGGAGAGAAAGAGAGATAAAGTGAGAGAGAAGGAAAATTTTCTATTACATATCTACCCACCCCAAGCCTGTCCCCCTATTCCCACACACCCCCAAGCCTGTCCCCTATTCCCACACCCCCCCAGTTCCCCCCCAAGCCTGTCCCCTACTCCTGCACCCCCCAAACAAAGTCATATAGAAAATAATACCACAGAAATGAACAAATTAACGAAGTGAAATTTTATCACCTGTTGTCTCACTGTTTATTTATTTATTTATTTCCTTCTATATTATTATTCAATGGCTTTCCACAGTATGATATAACGATAGATATATTTATAAACTATATCACAGAGTAATATAAATTTAAATCAGCTTCGAATTAAATAATAATATTGAACATTTCGGAATATTTTTACAATTTGCCACAACTCCATTTCGAAAATTTTACTATTACCATTGTTTATATTTAACTATTACAAACCATTTATTTACAACATTCTAAGATTATTTTATTCTATGGCATTTTCTTTACAAATGCCCCATTTTCAAGATGGGGCATATTCAAATGGGGTATTTTGAAATTAACCTGACCTAACCTAACCTAACCTAGACCACATCAGACTACCTGGACCTAACCTGTACAAATTCTTCTTATTTATTGTTTTGTGGTGTTCCA
>JAWZYT010000456.1:407500-410000 GCA_034508575.1 Petrolisthes manimaculis
GGAGATTATATACTACATATCATAGGTAAGTTAAGAGAGAGAGAGAGAAAGGGAGAGAAAGAGAGATAAAGTGAGAGAGAAGGAAAATTTTCTATTGCATATCTACCCACCCCAAGCCTGTACCCCTATTCCCTCACCCCCCCAAGCCTGTCCCCTATTCCTGCACCCCACCAGTTCCCCCCCAAGCCTGTCCCCTACTCCTGCACCCCCCAAAGAAAGTCATATAGAAAATAATACCACAGAAATGAACAAATTAACGAAGTGAAATTTTATCACCTGTTGCCTCACACTGTTTATTTATTTATCTATTTATTTATTTCCTGCTATATTATTATTCATTGGCTTTCCACAGTATGATATAACGATAGATATATTTATAAACTATATCACAGAGTAATATAAATTTAAATCAGCTTCGAATTAAATAATAATATTGAACATTTCGGAATATTTTTACAAGTTGCCACAACTCCATTTCGAAAATTTTTCTGTTACCATTGTTTATATTTAACTATTACAAACCATTTATTTACAACATTCTAAGATTATTTTATTATATGGCATTTTCTCTACAAATGCCCCATTTTCAAGATGGGGCATATTCAAATGGGGCATTTTGAAATTAACCTGACCTGACCTAACCTAACCTAGACCACATCAGACTACCTGGACCTAACCTGTACAAATTCTTCTTATTTATTGTTTTGTGGTGTTCCAAGTAGTTTTTCTATGTATTGTCTATTTTTCTTAGTTAGTTTCTTTGGTCCTGCTGCTGTTCAATATCAGTTTTCCTGCAATTCCAAATTTTATTGAGGTACTCTTTTCTATTGTATATGTTTTCCTCCTTTTCATCACTTTTTTCAAATATTAAAATGGATTCCAACGTTTCGTACTCCATTCTACTATTTTCCAGCCATCCATTTCTGTCTTCCATTTTCTTTTTTCGTATTTGTTTATTTTTTCATATAACTGATTCTTACTTAATTTATTTATTTGTGTGTTTTCCCCATTAACATTTTATTACTATTACAGACTACCAGGACCTAACCTGTACAGACTACCGGGACCTAACCTGTACAGACTACCGGGATCTAACCTGTACACACTACCGGGACCTAACCTGTACACACTACCGGGACCTAACCTGTACAGACTACCGGGACCTAACCTGTACAGACTACCGGGACCTAACCTGTACAGACTACCGGGACCTAACCTGTACACACTACCGGGACCTAACCTGTACACACTACCGGTAAATTACGGGAAATGACCGGGGCAAAATACTGGGACCAAGCCGGATCTGGCAACACTGCTACAAAATGGTAATTATTTCAATAAATACCGTAATATGATTTTAGAACAACTAATAATAATAATAATAATAATAATAATCTTGGTAATAATAAACAACACGTATATGATTTTACAACGCTGCATAATAATAATAATAATAATAATAATAAACACGTATATAATCTTACAGCACCTCATAATAATAATAATAATAATAATAAAAAAAAAAATTATCACCCGCTGAGTAAAAAAAAAATAATAAAAAAAAAATTATCACCCGCTTAGTAAAACGTAAAACGTAAGCTTCTTGTATATCTTCCTCTTGATGTTTCCTCTTGTTGTTGTTTATATCCTCTCCTCTTGAATATCCCTTCTGTACAGTCCTTGTCATAAATTATATACCTCACATTAATTAAATAATAATAATAATAATAATAATAATAACATACCTCACATTAATTAAATAATAATAATAATAATAATAATGATAATGATAATGATAATAATAATGATAATAATGATAATAATGATAATAATAATGATAATAATAATAATAATAATAATAATAATGACGATAATGATAATGATAATAATAATAATAATGATGATGATAATAATAATAACAATAATGATAATGATAACAATAATAATGATAATAATAATAATAATAATGATAATAATAATAATAATAATGATAATAATAATAATAATAATAATAATAATAATATACTTATCATTTTTTTAGCTTCTATATCTTTTACCAGATGTGGGCACCTAACCTAATTTGCATATTGAACATGAGGAATATTTACAAGTCTAAATTTACAAATGTCCGTCTGATAATACCCATAATCTGATTTTCCTTATTTATTTTTTCAGAGAGATGCTCAGAGAATGACAACAGACAGAGAGAGAGAGAGAGTGTGTGTGTGTGTGTGTGTGTTACGTGTGGCAACTTGTACAGGTTGTTCATCAGCTGACACACACCAAAAACAAACACCGGTAAGCACTCTTCAGAAATATATATGACATTTTAGTATAATACGAGACATTATCTTCAAAATACATAAAGGTAATATATATGACATTTTAGTATAATACGAGAAATTATCTTCAAAATACATAAAGGTAATATTATTTTGAAGTTTCCTGAGTGAGTTCTCTAATCAGTAACATTGGAGGGAAATGTTTATTAATGTTTACA
>JAWZYT010000457.1:0-82892 GCA_034508575.1 Petrolisthes manimaculis
GAATGTCCCAAGTCGACCCATCCACCCACATACCGTATATATATCCAACAATTGAGAAGAAGACAATAATAATAAAAAAAAAATAGGTGAAGGAGAATAACTATTGCCTCGTCCCTCTGGTCACTCGTTTCTGTCCCACTCTTGACATGCCAAATTCTAGGAGTGAACTTGAGGGCTTGTGCTCCCTTTTATAATTTGATTGGCCGTTCAGATGTCAGACGCCGCACATCATTGGCTGGTTTTACTACAAGACTGGCAGGGGTATATTGATCTAAATTGGACCCACAGTCAGTTTATATCAAGACTTTGGCTCGGGTGTCTTTCACGCTTGATATGCAACATTCTTCTTCACAAGATGTATGTATGTATGTATATATAGATTCTCGCTCGACGGTCTGTATGCCCTCGGCCACGTCTTCGGCTTAGCATCGGCCTCGTTCGTGTTCAATTTGAAACATATATTTATATCGAGGATTCTTAACTTGCTTTATAAATATACGTAAGACCTGAGTTTCTTATATCTTGGGGAAATATTAATGTATTATAGTTTACAAATTCGGATCTATTGTGAATTGTTTCCTCTAAGACAGTGAACTATTCTCAAACGTAGCCCATTATTTATAATCTATATGACCTAGATAAAGTAAAAAAAACTTTAACACATAATATACTAATAACCATGATAGCCTTACGTTATTTATGCTTACATAATATTATATATCATACAAAATCATACGACCATTAACTACATAAAGAACTCATACTCTAACCAGTAATACGAAATACTTACTATTATATATATATATATATACGGTGTATATTTATAATTATTTAAAATTAAAAGTAAATTAAAGAATAACAGTAAAAATATAACGTTAGCCACAAATTCAATATATTAAAAACAACGTTACCATACTTTACTTGGCCAGTCATTAATTTTATATAGTTGTTGTGGAGGCCGGCACTGCGCTGGTGTTTCCGGCAAAATCCCTTATTTCATAACACGATGTACATAAAAATATTTCTTTCCGGGGTTCCGTTGGCAAGGTGTGTGTGTGTGTGTGTGTGTGTGTGTGTGTGTAATCAGCTGCTATATGTAAACACCGTCTGGTCTCGTAATTCATGAACATAACTAAACATATTGTCGTCTGTGTGTGTGTGTGTGTGTGTGATTCATATTAGCCTAATTAAATCGATGGCCAAATAAGAGTACACAATCATTCACAAGCCAAACCAGTCAAAGAAACAAACAACATATCGTGGATCATTGGAAGGCAAACAACACAAACAAACAAACAAACAAACAAACAATTACTTAGCGACCCTGGAGCGCCAAAACCAGACTGACAAACACACACACACACACACAATCCCTCACAACCTGGACCCTCGGATTAACAAACATAAACAAAGACACACAAACACCACTACCTAAAAGAAAAGAAAAAAACAACAAACACACACAACAACATAACAACAACAAACACCGAAGCAAAACCACACCATTGCACATACTTTATAATTACATGCCTTCCTTCGACAGCTATACACACCAATAGACAAACACACAAACAGGACATCCAAGCCAACACCCACCCTCGTTCCCTCCCTCCCCTTCTCACATATATTCGCGGCAGTAACACGATCGATTAACGGTGATCACTTCGTCGGGTCGCTCAGTTGGTTGGTTGGTTGGTCGGTCGGTCGGATAATGTATGGATGAATGGATGGATGGATGGATGGATGGATGGATGGATGGATGGATGGATGGATGGATGGATGGATGGATGAATGGATGGATGGATGGATGGATGGATGAATGGATGGATGGATGAATGGATGGAGGGATGGATGGATGGATGATTGGTTGATTGGATAATAGATGGACGGTTTGTTGGATGTATGGTTGGTTGTTCAGTCGATCTGTTAGTGGGTGGGTTGGTTGGTTAGTTGGTTGGTCGGTCTGTTAATAGATGGATATATGGTTGGTCGGTGGGATCATGGATGGATGGATGGATGGTCGATATGTCATTGGGTTGGTTGGTCTGTCGGTCAGCTTCTAACACTCTTCCCCTTTCTTCCACAATGATTCGTAAAGCCTCCTCTTGGTGTGGCACAATAGGACGAGTGATATAAATAAACAACACAGTGGATTGTTTACATCACTGGAGGGAAGGCGGCTCCTGTGTAGTGGTTTAGGTGCACACTTGGGTTGAATTGGGTTGGCCTGGGTTGGATTAGGTTGGGCTGGGTTGGATTAGGTTGTCTGGGTTGGATTAGGTTGGCCTGGGTTGAATTGGGTTGGCCTGGGTTGGATTAGGTTGGATTAGGTTGGTCTGGGTTGGATTTGGTTGGTCTGGGTTGGATTAGGTTGGTCTGGGTTGAATTGGGTTGGTCTGGGTTGGATTAGGTTGGTCTGGGTTGGATTAGGTTGGTCTGGGTTGGATTAGGTTGGCCTTTGTTGGATTTGGTTGGTATGGGTTGGATTAGGTTGGTCTGGGTTGGATTAGGTTGGCCTGGGTTGGATTAGGTTGGATTAGGTTGGGCTGGGTTGGATTAGGTTGGTCTGGGTTGGATTAGGTTAGCCTGGGTTGGATTAGGTTGGCACGAGTTAGATTTGGTTAAGGGAGGTTAATTTGGGTTGTGTTAGTAGGTTCAATTAAAAGAGATAATATTAGCCCAGGCATATAATTAGTTTCGATTAGGCTAGCTTTGATTAAGATAGGTTAGGTTAGGCGATAGAGAACATGAGGCAATAACGATGACTGGTACATACAATACCCTATCAGACACACGGCATGGACCAAATATACAGTATATCATAAACCCGTACAAACCTATAAGCTAAACATGTCTATTCGAATTCAACCTTGACATTTAGGCTACGGTATCTCCGCTACACGAAGCTAAAAAAACTAACTCATCCCAGTCTATTAATAGCCTTGAGATAAAACATAAGGGCAGCCATCCTGTGATAGGAAGTCGTGCCTCTGATAATAATAATAATAATAATAATAATTCAGAACTCGATACGAACCGAGATAATACTAAATGCAGAGAACAACAATTAAGGGTGTAATGAACAATGGCCGCCAACAGACTCCTTCACTATGGACGCTGTTTTGTGACAATGTTTGGAGGACTCAGACATTTTTTTCCAATCCTCCGATAGGTTCTTGCCCCTTAATAAATAAAACATTCTGATGGTGGTAAAAATTTTCTCTACTATCACACATAGAATAAATTTTCTCTACTATCACACACCTAGGATAAATTTGTCGTGTGCTAAAATCAAACTACCAATAATTTGTCTTTTAAAATCACAAATAATATGAAAGAGGAGGACAGATGCAAAGAGAAAAATTAGGTACTCTACATGTAGTGTAATCTGCGAGGAAAATTATAATAGGTTAAGAAAAGTGAGTTTGAATTAAATCCCTCACAGAGAGAGAGAGAGAGAGAGAGAGAGAGAGAGAGAGAGAGAGGAAGGGTACAGTACAGCAAACAGTATACAACGCCCGTGGAAGCGTAACATATATATATCGATCGTCCGCGAGGTGAAAGACGACGACGACGGGAGGTTTGTTGACAGAGGGACCAATGCGGCCATAAATATTGTCCACGGTAGAAAATTGTACACAAGTGTCTGTTTATGTGGGGGTCATTTGTCGCCCCGGGGAGAGTTCCGATTTCGTCCTCCTTTTTATGGTGTGTGTGTGTGTGTGTGTGTGTGTGTGTGTGTGTGTGTGTAAAGTGGGAAAGGGGAGAGGGGTTGGGGGAAGATTAGTACCTTAGTCTACTTTTATATTTATCAATTTGATATTAGAGCATTATGGAATTATATTTGAAGACCACAACTATAGCCTCTCTCTCTCTCTCTCTCTCTCTCTCTCTCTCTCTCTCTCTCTCTCTCTCTCAATCATTACAACCACCACCAAAGGTCTCCACTCAACACCTAAGCTGTATGCGGCCCTTACAGTCTACCATTGATCTACAGTGTTATTTAGAAGATTGAAACCGGTGGCGCCATCTGTTGAAAGCTGATTATCAAGAGCTTCCCCAACAACAGTATCACCATTATCACCACCACTGTCAATATCTCCACCACCACCAATGTCAATATCTCCACCACCACTATCATTGCTATATAAATCACCACTATCCATGACGCCTCTGCTACCACAGTCAATTTAACCACTAGTAACTTCCACATGACCAACACTTTCCGTATCAATATGTACCACTACCACTACAACCAACACTACCACTACAACTATCACAACCAACACTACAACCACCTCTCTCATTACCACCATTACCATCCTTTACTACCACCAATCAAAGTTCAAATGATTATATCGTACATTTTCCTTCGTCAATCGGTCTTGGGTCAATTCTAATATTGTCTTTTACAAAAGATTGCGTGAGCGAGAGCGAGTGTGAGTGAGACTAAATGAATGCATGTATACTGCTACCACTAGATGTGTGTGTGTGTGTGTGTGTGTGTGTGTCGCAACTCCATTATGTCCACACGTGAATGATAAGTCTGAGATACCAGGCAAACAGTAAGTAATACAAGAGACTCAGTACCGTATAGGCAGATATTGGACACACACACACACACAGAGTGGTGTGTGTGTGTGTGTGTGTGTGTGTGTGTGTGTGTGTGTGTGTGTGTGTGTGTGTGTGAACCTTCAGAGCCTTGGAATGCATGTCTGTCCATTTGTCATCTCAATATCAACAACGTTCCATTAATTTTTCCTCAAAATATTCTCGTAACAGCCCCCCGTTCGACACAAGTCATATCCTATACCTCACATAAACGTAAACAAACAACTAAATGAACAGGACGACACCGGACGTCAAGCTGTTGCTGCTGCTCCTCGCTATAAACAACATCCTATACAGACAGACTAGGCCACCATGATAAGTTCAGAACGAAAATACATGTGGTGACCGCAGAACATCTCAGGCAGAACATCTCAAGTAGAAACATCTCAGTAGAAACATCTCAGAGGCAGAACATTTCAGGTAGAACATCTCAGGCAGAAATTTGGAGTAATCATTTGCCTCCATATTCATCCATATAACAATATTGGGTTTCTAATATTGTACGGTACTCAAAATTTCTACAGAAGGAAATTTAAGTGGTGAATCTAATTTTTATTAGAGTTGGTGAGTTACTGATTCCTTCAAACTGCCCCAGGAAACAGAGGATGTCAATGGTACTAATATGGGTAATGTATTTTGTGGAGGAGTTGGGAGGAATCTGTTGCCTTCCAATTTACCAACAAGAGAATTCAAAAACATTCAGAAAGATTACATACAAACACTTTTTATCATTCCTTTAGAACGATTTCAAAACCAGAAATCCCTCACAAAGACCATTTCAAAAGCTTCACTCTTTCACTAACTCTATGTTCTTGCCCTTCTCTGTACCCCTTATAGTAGCTGTAGCTCTCTCTCTCTCTCTCTCTCTCTCCACACACACATACTCTGACAAATATTACATAGCCATCGATCTGAGAGACAGTGAAAGTGCCTGTAATTTTCCGGTGAGATAAGTCCATAAATAAAGGTTAAGGCGAGGCGGTAACGACAGGGATTCCCATTCTCAAGGCACAAGGTTCGAGTCATAACGAGGCCATATAGCAAAACTTAAAGAGTCCCTAAGTTCCTCCTCACTAAGGGATTCCTATTTGCTTTGCAGGTGCTCTCTCTCTCTCTCTCTCTCTCTCTCTCTCTCTCTCTCTCTGTATGTATTTAAGTATGTAACTGTCTGCCTGTCTGTCTCTCTCTCTGTCTCTCTCTCTCTCCGTCATCAATAATACAGGTGCATTGATCGGATGAGTATCGCCGTGGTGTCTGTCTTCGTATGAGGTGGTGCAAAATTCACAAGATTAGCTTCCCATTCCGCCAAAGTACAACACTGGCGCCGTACAT
This sequence comes from Petrolisthes manimaculis, assembly GCA_034508575.1. Lineage (NCBI taxonomy): Eukaryota > Metazoa > Arthropoda > Malacostraca > Decapoda > Porcellanidae > Petrolisthes > Petrolisthes manimaculis. The sequence continues at coordinate 5,944 of JAWZYT010000457.1, forward strand.
GCAACACACTACATTATTAGACAATATATTCCCCAACTAACACCTGGCTGGCTGGCTGGCTGGCTGGCTGGAGGAACGTATGGATTGGAAAAGGGAACGAATAATTATTAGTTCACGTTTTTCGTTCTTTGTGTCGTACTGTGTAAAGATGAAATAGTTTGCCGTGGTGTTTTGAGATACTGACGCGGAGATATATTTTTTTTCTGATAAGGTAAAAATTGCCAAATGATAATAAAAAAAACAATACACACACCAATAACCCCGAGCCGGATATTGTTTGAGGAGTCGTTCCATGGTTGGAGGCTTGGAAATTCCAAGGAAAAACAAACTCCTGATGTCAACTGTTACTCTTACACAAATTACGATGCAGTGAATACAGCCTATATAGTGGAGTAGCAACAATGTATTCACGCAAGTTTGGTTCTCTTTGTACATCCTTTATAAATTCATTCCTAGATAATCTATTTTGTAACCTGATGCACCTCATACAAAATACAAAGGCATTGATTTCAGGAGGAATTTAAAAGGATGTGTCATTTTTTTTTGTAACTTGGCGCTGATATAGCAATCGTAGATATTCGTTCTCTTATTACGTTGTTACAAATGCACGATATTTTCTGCGACTTTATAATATATCACATGAAAAGAAAAACTAAGATATTGCGTGACATTATACACTAGATAAAAGCCTGCAAATATTAATGGCAAATATATTTCAACTGAGTAAATAATATTATTGCCTCATTCAACCTTCGATATTTCACAACTTGGTATAATTACATATGAAACTTTCAGAGAGTTTTAGTGTCCGTCTTCCACTGCGAAACATACAATCATACATACCGGTATACATACATAGATACATGCATGGGTGAGAGCAACAATGAATACGATTAGGCCTACCCTTCCTTACCCTCAATGCAACGTGAGGTTACACACACACACACACACACCTTACGTAGTGAAAGTGACAACCTCTGCTCCAGACTCCCGAGCGAATAGCCTGATAACTGGTATCAATGGTTACAGGATACAAACTTTGATAACTAGAACACCAGTCCGTTAGGTTACCGTACTCTCTCTCTCTCTCTCTCTCTCTCTCTCTCTCTCTCTCTCTCTCTCTCTCTCTCTCAATTAATCTACAACAACAACTCCTTTCCTCCGTGCTTCGCTTCACTCCTTTCCTTCTATTTCCTTCGTGCTTGCTCTAGCTCCCTTCTATCCATCTCCTTTTCCTTCGTGCTACTACAGGATTTTCCAGCCCTCTCTCTCCCCTCCCTCTCTCTCTCTCTCTCTCTCTCTCTCTCTCTCTCTCTCTCTCTCTCTCTCTCTCTCTCTCTCGTTAATGTGGTTGCTGTTACTGTAGCAAACTCAGCCATCACCTCTTTTTTTTTCCTTCGTCTCAGTCTGTTTTATGATATCATTCTACATTTTCTGTAGCGTGTAATTATATTATTTCTGATAATTTTGTTTCTTCTGCATAAGTTCATATTTTTATCTTGATTTTCTTTTCATACTGAACTTATCTTATGCAACTGTTTCTTTACCAATGTAGTTTCTTATTATTATTATAGTTATTAATAGTATTATTATTATTATCTTTTGTTTGTTTGTTTTTATATATCTTTGTCATCTTTTATTTCGTTTTAATTTTGATACCCTTCCGTTCCTCTGTCTTCGTCTTAGCTCTACTCAATTATAATAACAATTTACGCTCAATTTTTCTGCTGCTCACCGTTCAAAATTAATTGTCCTCTCTTACTTCTTCGATCTGGTTATTATAGACCTATTTATAATCATAACTTTCACACATTTCAAAAGAATTTATACTCTTTATATAAATATCATATTCTATAATTAACACACCATAAGGTAAAGATTCTAATCGGCTCTCCTTCAAAACTCATAAACAGACATTTTTTAACACTTTCTTCCTATCAGTTTTTCCTCCTCTCTCTCTCTCTCTCTCTCTCCTTGTTTTTTTACTTCACAACATTCCTCTTTCTCACTTATTCTCCCTTACATGTCTCCTTCAGTCCCTTTCCCTCTACTCCTCTCTTCCTTTCCCTGCCCAAATCTCCTCTTCTATCCCTTCCCCTACTCTCCCTAACTCCTCTCCCTCCCTACTCTCCCACCATCCCCCCCCCTCTATCTCTCCCTCCCTCCCCTACATTCCTCTCCCACTCTCACGTTCCTTCCTCCAGCCACAACAGAGGGCCGCCTTGTGTTGGGTGTGGGTGTTTAGCCTCCTCCTATCACACTCTCTGGGTGGTCGTGGTGGCAGGGAAGAGGAGGAGAGAGAGAGAGAGAGAGAGAGAGAGAGAGAGAGAGAGAGAGAGAGAGAGAGAGAGAGAGAGAGAGAGAGAGAGAGAGAGAGAGAGAGAGAGAGAGTATGTGTGTATGTGTTAATGTGTGTGGAGAGAGAGAGAGAGAGAGAGAGAGAGAGAGAGAGAGAGAGAGAGAGAGAGAGAGAGAGAGAGAGAGAGAGAGAGAGAGAGGAGAGAGAGAGAGAGAGAGTATGTGTGTGTATGTGTTAATGTGTGTGGAGAGAGAGAGAGAGAGAGAGAGTATGTGTGTGTATGTGTTAATGTGTGTGGAGAGAGAGAGAGAGAGAGAATGTGTGTGTGTTAATATGTGAGAGAGAGAGTTAATATGTATGTGTGGGTATGGGTGTGCGTGTGTGTGTGTGTTTGTGACAGAACATGATTGAGTGAAAGAACGGAAAGGAGGAAGAAGGGCAAGGCAAGGGTTAAGAGGTAAAGAAGACAAGAGATAAATATGTAATAAACAGAGAATGAAGTATGGTTGAAAAGTATAGACATGAATTAATAGAATCATGATCATCCTTCTCTCCTTCCTACTCATCCAATTCATCCTTCCTTCGATTAATCTTCCTTTTTATTATTCTCCTCTTCTTCCCATTCATTCACTCATGCCATACATACATCCTTCTGTCACTCCCCCTCATCATCCATCCATCCATTAATCCTTCTTTCAATCAGCCTTCCTCGTCATCCATCCATTCATCCAACACGGGTGACCTTGGGTTTGGCAACATTCCGCCAAAGTTGGTCAAACACGATCCGTCGCTCCCCTATGAATTTTTTACCTCCCCTCTCTCACTCCCTCTCTCTCTCTCTCTCTCTCTCCCTCTCTCTCTCTCTCCCCTCCCTTCACCCCCGGGATCATTGGTTAGGATATTGACAGCTCGTTGGGGCCCGGGGAGAGGGGAGAGAGAAAGAGAGTACTGAGGGGATATGGGGAGATGAAGGGGAGAGATGGGAATGAGGTAACGGGAAAGGGTATACTGTGCAGAAGTCGGTGATCGAGTAAGTGTGTAGAGTAGACTTTTGGAGAGAGAGAGAGAGAGAGAGAGAGAGAGAGAGAGAGAGAGAGAGAGAGAGAGAGAGATTACTGGGGTTATATGGAGTAGGAGTGGGGTTTTGGTGAGTGATGGGGAGGTGTAAATGAGTTGGGGAGTGATGGAGAGAGAGAGAGAGAGCTAAGGAGATAGGGTTACTGGTGGAGAGTTATGTGGTGTAAGGAGGAAATCGAATGTGGTTAATAAGAGATTGATATATCTTACGGAGAGAGATGTGATGAGATGTGATGTAAATAGACTACGGATGAGGGAGTAGAGTGAATAGATGATGATGGAGTGATTGGAATAGGTATATATGGGACATGGGAGGTTTTGGTGTGGGTAGCCTATATCATTGCAACCCACTGACTGAGAAAGTAGGCTATGGGAGAAATATACAGAATAAGAGACAATGTACAGACGAGAAACGGCATCTCTGAACAATTATATTATCAAGTGCAAATAACTTATGAACAAGCTAACTTTTATAATGTATGTACAGTTGCGTTTTTATTATTAACATTATTAGAGGAGGTGATAGACTCGAGGATGTCATAATTTTGCGTAGGGAGTAAAATATTGTTCTGCAAGTGTACCAAAATACATAAAAAAAAAACACTCAAAGCCTTCACAGTACACACACACACACACACACACACACACACACACACACACACACACACGAGATAAGTGATGCTAGCCTTGTATACACTTAGCTTGTGCTATTTATTAGACTAAGGGAGACAACCAACAAACGGGATTTAAAATAACAAGAGGGAGAGTTGTGCGACCTTTAGCTCCCCTGTGTACACCCCAACGCCAGAAACAGAAGAGACAGGAAGAGACGCGCTAAATAATGGGCGATCCGAAAAGGGGGATAAATAGGGTAGAAGAGGGTAAAGACAATCACGGCGATAGGAGAGCAAGGGGAAAGGGAAGAGACAGGAAGCAGAGAGTGAAGAGAGGTGAGGGGAGGGAAACAGAGGGTGAGAGGGGAGAAGAGGAAAGCGAAGAGTGTGACTGAGCGAGTGAGTAAGTGTGTTAAATAAAACTAATATGAAACTGTTTTGCTGTTGTCATACGTTTTTCTTCAGAGTGAGTGTATTAAACAAACACATTATTTACGACAATGGTATTATAAGAAAACTCAACACGCATGTTTATATCACACAATAAATAACAACCACCAATATCATTAATCGATAATTTATGAAAACCAGATTAAAAATAATTTTGCAAAGGACACAAACAACAGAATGAGAGAGTTCCTTCCCATCAACATGCACCCCTTTCAATAGCCAGGCATTACGTCCCTCTCTTATATACGTCATTCCCTCAGCTTCTCAACTCATCACCGTCAATGATTCCCTCGGGTTTATATATATACACTTTTCACCCAACAAAATAAATGTCTCACTAAACCATTCTTCACTTGCACCTCGTCCATTTCACCTCTCACAAAGCAGTCTTTCACAATTCGGCCTCTCACATATCAAACTCTTTCACAATTGCACCTTTCACTCTTATGTTATTCATTTTTATTTCTACAATTCCACTGCGGCTCCCTCTTCAATCCTTCTCTCACCCTACAATCCGTTCTTACTAACAGTTACACCTTTTCTTTCTATATTTATTTACCCATGAGTTTTCATCCTTTAATCTACAGTCATCGTATCATTTTCTCTCATTGTACTATATATTCTATCTCTCACCCCACATTCCCTCCCATCATTCATTTATTCATTCCACTTGTCCCCCTACTTTCCCTCCTAATCATTCAACCCATTCCTTCCCTCCAATTTCCCTCCAAACCTCTCTCACTCCACCCTACCTCCCACAGTTCATTACCCACTTCCAACTCTCTCCCTCCCCCTAACCCTTCCCCCCTTCCCTTGGCCCTACCACCACCACAACTGACAACAAATATGAGAAGGGCAAAAACTAAGCTCACACCGTATCCGCTTTCCCAACATCTGCTGACACCACTGTTGGCAACTGACAACACCAGCTCCAAAAACTAAATTTGTACTTAAAACTATAATTTTTAACTATATTACCGACTGACAACACACAATCATATTCAAAACATTTGCTGCCAACACAAAAATGCACATGCCATATTTGTGCGAATTTTAAGTTCATCGCATTCGCACATTTCTTCACAAATATATGCTCCTAACAATTGAATTTGATCAAAACTGCTCACCCTAAACACAAATATATTGTATATAATTATGTACATTCACATATAAATGGTGAAAATGTACATCCCAAATCAGGATGTACAGTATATTGCATCACATCTTGTAGGAAGCAGTAGGAACACATTGACCAACATCATCATTATCCTCTCATGATCAAAACATTAAATATTTGGTAACCTCGCCGGAGATCGAACCGCGGGTACAAAGAGAAACACGATACACTGACACACCCAGCAGACCACAGATCCTCACTGAACACTGCTATGATATCATGACGACTACACAACAGACACGGGCCTTCCTCAATCACCTAAAGTTTTACACAATCAATATACTCTTAATCCAAAGACAATTTTTTTTTTAAATTCCAAAACCACTTACATGAACACCGGTATGTTTTACTACCAACATCCACCGATATTAAATACACTTTTTAAAATCAATATCACTTTAACATCACTAACATCCATACATACATAACCTACATACATCTATATATCAACACCATCACCAGATTGTAATCCTGCCGCTGCTAACAACACCTATAATAAAACAGAAATCGTAGCAACATCCACCGCCTATTGATTCTTAACTACCGTACACCACAACAGTACTAGGCTACCAACACAAACCCAACCAACACCACCACCACCACCATCAGTAGCAGTAGTAACCTCACAGACGAACAATAGAACAAAACCCAAACCACAGTGAGTGAGATGGTGCGTCTGGTTACATCATCTACCAATAGCATAGGAACGGTAATCGATATACAGTAGTTCTAAAAATATTGTATCTTGGCATACATACAGTACTCGAAACAATGAGACTCGAAAGACGAATGCATCTGTAAAAATCAGCGTTTATGTAACTGTATTGGCGTTTTGTTCTTGACCGTACCGTACCACCCTCATCGGACGGGCTCTTCTCTACGGCTAGGCTACATGGTTTGTATAACATATATTTTTTTCACGCAGTACACCGTTCTCACATCATATGTAAACACTTGCCTAACACTTATGCGTACGTCCGACCTCAATGTATAGTGCTTGAACCCTGTCACACACACACACACACACACACACAGTAAAGTTTGAACACACATAGGTACAGCCAACATACACCCAGGTATAGTATACACTCCCAGACAACAAGGTATACAGTACACTCCTCCCAAATACACAACACCATCATCATCTCTGCATTACATGAAAAATCTCCGTAATCGCATCCATTCCTATTCACAATCGCGTGCAATATTAGAAGTATGAAAGTGTCCTCCTTTTAACAGGTCTACACTGACACACAAATATGGGCCGAACTAACAATGTAATTATTTTCATAGTGGGCAGAGTAAGTCCGTGCGCATTTATACAACCTTGATTTAATTACATTTTGAAATTAAACCCGTAATCTGCCAATGATTATGTTATGCGCCGAAAAAATAATAGTGCAATAATAATTTCCATGCAAAGTAAATTGAGTCCACCCTCCTTCCTTGTTTTTTTTTTCTAGCATTCATTTCGCTTCTACATTTTATTTATTTTGTTTTTTTATAAAATATCAGGAACTGGATAAGAACAGACAAAAGGTTACCCTACTTTCCAACCCCGTATAAAACATGAACGGTGTGATTTCATCGATGGAGCTACATAACCGCGCGACGGATATCGAAAACCGAGTGAATCATTCTGGAAATTCCCCCTCCATCCTCTTCCTCCTCGGGGGTGGGGGTGGGGGTGGGGGGTGGGACGTTCGCCGATATTATTAGTATTGCCGTGATCGCTTCTCGAATATTTCCCCAAACACCGGGAGTTATGACATTATTCCCCCCTCGTCCAGGAATGTGTGTGTGTGTGTGTGTGTGTGTGTGTGTGAGTGTGTGTGTGTGTGTGTGAGTGCGTGTGTGTGTGTACTCCCTCCGTTGTTGTACTTTCATGTCTTCTACTACACTAACTACCGGTATACATACACTTATGGTCAATTCTTATCATGCTCTTCTACATTTCTTCCCATTCTCAGTCCACAATTCTTGGCCACTTACAGTATATTATAACTTCAGACTTGATTGACATTATACAAAGGATATACTTATATACAAAAAAAATCACACCGTGTTTAAATAAGCGTTTCGGAAACTCAGTCCATCGATTCGAAACCCTACAAGGGCAGAGGATTAATGACCGCTGCTGTACATTCACGTCCTCAACTCATGTGTAAGTGTGTGTGTATGTGTGTGTGTGTTGCGTTATACGAATTGTTAAAATATTTTTATACATATAATTTTGCTTCCTCGTCTACATTTAAGGTGAGATTTTCTTGTTGTCAAATTGGAAGGCTACTGATTCCTCCTAATTATGCCAGAAACCTACACCCTCAATGGTATTGATAGGGGATCTGTTTCATGGCATAGTTTGGAGGAATCACAGACCTTCCAATTCACTCACGCGTTATTCAATCAATAATTCCCATAACGTTTGAATAATCTCAGTGTTAGTACCCCTGAGATGGAGCGAATGAATGTCCCAAATAACTACAGTACAGTACAGTAAGTGAGGTCGGTGAGGGTTGTAACATCGCCTCCAACCAGAACACCGACCGAAACTTTCTCAATTCTAACGTCTCGAGCTATAACAGTTCAAAGTTGTATCACTCGATCCCGCATGAAGCGAAATATCGGTATAACTACTGTATTGCCAAGCTACAAACAAACATTGGGATTTTTTTTATGAATGTGCAAAGTGACGCACCTTTTTCAAATGAACAAATTAGAGCAAAATGTTGTATTGATTTTTAATGGCAATCGAAAATACGAGAGAAATTATATGCTGAAAATAATTATACTGTATCATAACAATCACTGGTTATACTGATACACTCATACATATCAAGATCTCAACAGCAAGAGAAATGCGTCTTTAATTTTTCATACAAAAGGTCAAACTGGTCGTGTGAGAAAGGCTGAAACGAGAGTACAGAGAAAAATAAATAAAAAATCCCAGAGAAACCGAACTGAGTAAAGTGGGTGCCATACCACAGGGTACTAAGAGCTGCATAGAGAGGGCGCAAAGCTTCCCCCTTGGAACACAAGCACAAAACAAAAGACGAATGTGTAAACAAGAGAAACAGCAGACAATAGAAGAAAACACACTCACCCCCAGCACAAGTCGAGCAACAATAGAGGTTCAATATTTGATTATGCTATGCAGATAAAAAAATGAGGTTGTGTGTAGTGATTACATCTTGTACGATAGTCAAACAGAAAAAGAAAAGAAAAAAAAAACAAGATGCATAGATGAACACACACACACACACACACACACACACACATCCTGTACATATAATCAGCCACAGAAAATAAATTACATATCCTACTTGAGGCACTTTGTTATTTTTTTTCCTGTTCCGTTCGTTTCTCACCTCTTGAAATTATGACTAAATAAATAAAAATAAAATAATATATGATCCATGTGCCACAATTTCCGTCCAAAGCCACAGAGTCATGCGTGATTCTTAAATTCTCACGTTAGATTACATACATAGGCTACATATACACAGCCACTCCACGTCAATATCACTACATAATAATCACTACATAATAAATTGCTGTTGTAGCCGATCAGCACTGTAATCCCCATGTAGCGCTCCTCGTTAAAAGATCACATTCATTTAGTATTTACTGATATGATATTTCTCTGCCTGATCATCCACCCAATATATACAGCATCACACACACACACACACACAACCTTTAAAATCTGACTGATATGAATTTAAGGTATAAATATAAAAAGCCTAAATGTTCAACTCCTCAAACAAAAACCTGAGCCACATTACAATCTTAATTAAAACAAAAATAATAATAAGATCCACGATAAGGTAGAGATAAGAATGCTAAAAAAATCCCCTACACTAAACCCTGACTGATACGCATGCCTTATTCTACTGTGTGTGTGTGTGTGTGTGTGTGTGTATCAGTATAGGGTGACAACAGCAACAGACAGCAAGGGACTCGACAGCATATTTCTAGCGACTAATGACAGGCGGTGAAATCCCATACCCAGAAGTGGCGGAGAGAGAGAGAGAGAGAGAGAGAGAGAGAGAGAGAGAGAGAGAGAGAGAGAGAGAGAGAGAGAGAGAGAGAGAGAGAGAGAGAGAGAGAGAGAGAGTAAATGCAGCAAAGAAAAATGTATCAAGACATTGCCATAACATTCACTAGTAATAGTATAATAGTGTTAAAATATATTGGAGTATAGGCTACCTAAAGTATATAAGGCTACTGCTCTTTATTTACATGCCGCTTGTGCAGTTTTCAAACCCACGGAATTATTAAGGGTCACATACAAGACCAAACATATGGTTGATGACCTGTACGGTACGGTAACTCTAAATACAGTATACATGAAGTCATGATACGATGAGAAAATTAATACAAGCGATGTATTTATACGAAGGATAAATTTTCCGGACACACACACACACACACACACACCACCTCCCACCAGCACCACAAATGATCGCTATTAAGGGGAAATTCTCTTGGAAGGTTTCCGATTCCTCCAAAGTATGCCACGAAACAGATCTCCTATTCGTACCATTGATGACGTCTATTTTCTGGCATAGTTTGGAGGAATTAGCATCCCACCAAATTACCCTGAAAAGAATCTCCCCTTTTTACCTCCACCTTGAACCTGCCTCTCTCCGGGGTGGTTCGACTCTTGTGTTTATTGTCACAGTTATCACGTGAGCTTTATTTACCTTGATAACCTGTGCCTGGATCATCACGCATAGCCTACACTCAGACTCTGGACAATAAACACACACACAGGGAAAACTGCACCAAGATCAGTATGAAGTAAAAATATGTAAACATTGAAGTTATGGTATATAATAAAAAAATATAAATCGTCCGGAGATTCATGCCAACTGAATGTAATCCGAGAACAAACTATTGCCCGCGACTGTACGCAACTCCGTGAGAAGTCCGCTAAACTCGGTCCGCCGCGGGGTTGTATATGCACTGTCAAGGAGGATAGGATGGGGGTGAGCCAACCAACCAACCAACCAACCAACCAGGCAGCTTTCGTTACGCGATCCCTTCCAACCCACGAACGGGAGGACCTGGCCGAGAAAGCGATAACTCAGATCCGAACCGCCAATTTGGGTCTAATAATTTCGTGAATAAACTTGAGAGCGGGTGTTAAAAGCGTGCTGCGGGAGAGGGCGAGGCCGGAGCGGGGCGGCATCGGTGGCGGTGTACCAGGGAGGGAAGAGTTGCGGTGCGGTTCGTCAAGATGATTAGTGGGTACAGTGTCGCTTAACCACCATCATCGCTGCTCCTGGGCGCGGCCGACTTACACCAGTTTTTAATTTAGATGGTGGAGCGGCTTCCTTCTCAACTCACTGACTGACTGACTGACGGACTGATTGACTAACCGACGACGCACAAGAAAATGCATTAGAAAAATTAATGGTAGTGCTCAGTATGTAAATAATACATGCTGAATTATCTGTATGGTTTTCCAGACGATGCAAAGTTACCGACGGCACTGTTTGATCAAAATAAGTAAATATCCACGGAGCCTGAAATGAAGCGAACTTGACCCTCTCCTGTCCAATTTTCTCAAGACTATTTCATCGTCGCATCGAAGGCTGTTGAAAGGAAGGAAGCAAACTTATTGTCTTTACTTAATTTCCATCGCGGGTAGGTCGGTACTCCGGGCAGGTCGTATGTATTAACTAGCCCCTTGTTTAGTGAGAGTCTTGTGCCGAGTCTATAATCTCTAAGGGCCACGGGAGGGGAAACAGAAGCAGGGGAGGGAGAGGAAAATTACACCCCACTGAATTTACCTGTGTAATCCCATGCTATATGCTACTACTTGCCAGACCTAACTCCCTTCTCCTCCTCCACCACCTTGCCTCCTCTCAGTCTCCTCCTCCTCTTTCCCTCCCTCCTCTGGTAGAACCGCTAGTTATTATGCCCAGTGGCTGGCGAACCAACCGCTCGGCCAATAATCAATACCATACCGCCGAACACCCGATACGCGAAGAACCCCAATTTGCATAACAAGGTTAACCGTACTCTCAATTCATTAAAGTCGAACAACTCCCGTCATCGCCTGCCAACATTTTCACACAGTTATCTGATACGAACTACACTACATGTCCCGTCGCGGTAAATGGGAAATAAACCGCAAATATTTCTGAAGGTCGTTCTATTGGTCACGTTATTAATTTGATCATTGGTTAAATCAAGTTCACATTGAAGGCGTGTAATCGGATGTATTTTTGAGGCAAGAAACAGACCCATAATAATTTCTATAGTGTTTGTGTCGTCGATAACAATGTTTACCTTACACCGCCAGTACAAATCATACAAACACACACATACATACATGCGCATACAGAGACAAACACATTCGAACCCAAAGACACAGACACATACACACACAACCACCGGAGATCAGAGTTAACCTGCCACATGCCATAAATATCTGAGAGTGCATCGAACCGGTGGTAGTGGGGCCTCAATCACACGCACATATACACGGGTCGGGCACGAGGGAGGAGATATAATAGAACACACACACACGCACACAACAACTTGACCATTGCGAGCTAACACACTCTCACTCACTCACTGGTTGTACTGTAGATAGAAATTGGCCCGTTACTTTCCCATCAATACAAACACTGTGGGTTGATTTTTGCTGCCCGTCTTTCCTTTCTTAATTCCACATATAGCAAAATGACCAACGACAGTTATCACATATTTTAATATTATCATTGTTGCTTTAAAAAAAAAAATCGAACTGTGAGGTTATATTCCCAGTGCTTCGGAAATGGGACTGTCCACTTATTTAACTCCTAAACTTTATCATCGGGTGAAATGACGATAGTGGTATTTATAATCACTTTGTATGATCCATGCGAATAAAAACAGACTTAAGCAAACTTGTCGCCACCACTTATAAACCTATTTCTTCAGATTAATAAGTACACGACCCTTCAGAAATAGAAACCAAACTCCATACAGTCTCTCTCTCACACACACAGACACATACTATATAGCAAAGACACAACCCCGGGGACGACACACTATCATAAAAACACAGGGCACTAATTTAGCTCGATTCCACTACTGTGTATATGTGTGTGTCTGTAAGTGTGTGTGTGTGTGACTCCCCGACATCGCACGTCGCGTCCCGTAGTACTACCACTTTCGGTTTCGTGAGCGTGTCAAACCTACACACCTTCGTGTCGACATTGGCGCCTAGTTTCGTAAGATTTCAAGGGCAGTTATCACGATAATACTCGTGTCTTAGAAGGAATCGATGCCGCCGACACATTATCAGTCATCTTCTATTGGGATCTCTCGCCGATATTTTTACTTCTCATAATTCTGAACAATATAATATTTCGTATACAACACAGTTACGGATTATGGATAACATAAAACAATTTTTTCCTTATTTCTACCAGTCATCGTATATTCACCTTTACTTTCAGTTCACATATATATTTCATTCACATAAAATAATAAAACTCAGTTCGCAATACTATTGAATTTTCTATTCAGGTCGGGAACCGCAGACGAGAGGGAAAATGACTCCCGGTACATCACCATTTATCGACTTTTTAACATTCGGTCGCCCCTTCCCACTCCCCCTCATATCGGCAGGTTTGAACGATCGATATGAACTCTAGTGATCAGTTTGGCATTGGGCTTCTCCTCTTCCTCCTTCACCACCGCGTTAGACGGAAACGAGATGATAGGAAACGCCAGGAACAAAACGTTATTCAAGTTTCACATACCCACCAAATAAAATAATCAATGTTATATTATATGGACTTCATTGCAACACAGGAAGTCACACAACACAGTCCAGTTTCAGGTCATACATTTTTCTTTTCTCTTTTTACACACAAATTTTTAAAGGATATTTTTTTCTACACGTCCATCCGGAAGCTGTTAGATATACCGTTTCTAGGCACTTCAGACACAAGACATACTGACACACTATAATTATAAAGACTCATAATTCTATATGTACTTAGGCTTCTTCTCCTTCTCTCACTCTCTTCCTCACATCTCGTCCACCACCAATACCACCACCGAGTAGTTTCACAACTCCCTACGTGGCCTCGTGATCTTCATAAATCAAAGTTCATCCGCTGTGGCCCGCCCGTGTGTCTTCCGGTGCGCCCCGAGATATAACCACCACCAACAACAACCACCTTCAGTAACTCCCCTTCGCACGATTCCCCTACAGGAACGTCAGGAATGTAGCAAAAACTGATGATGAAACCCATACAGAATTGTTTAGTTGAGGGGATTGATCTGAATGTTGGGAGGGACACTGAGTTGAAGGGATGGGGTGAGAGAGATACAAGTTGCCTCACCCTGCCTGCATTGTCCCTCGTGTACTGATTTTAACACTAGTGATGATCGGGGCGGACTTGCGTCATTGCAGGTCAGCAAGCATTACTGAATATTACGCGTGACAGCGGCGGCCACTGACGACTCGTACGGTAAAGTTGGTGATCTTTGGCGGATTATCACGTGTGTTGTCAATGTGTAGTTGTATCAGTGTGAGTCTCTGTGTGTGTGTGTGTTTGTGTCGTGAGTTGAGGGGCCACAATATCTGTTCACTTAGGTTTTACTTTTTGATTTGGGCAATATTGTCTGCCACGGATAGTAAGACAAATGATGAGAGAAGCAGGCAACGAGGTATTGATGTCTGGGTCAGGTAGGAACATTGGGTGGAAATTTCGATGCAGAAGAGTCGTACATATATGAGATGACAGTGTCCAACGGCACTTGTCATCCGCAGCAGGTGGAGGCAGTGCACCTGTCACACTCACCACACACCCACACCCCGATGACACAAGACTCCTGGGGACCTTCCTGCTACAACACGAGTATGGGTCATGAGTAAGTGTGTTGGTGGGAGGTGTGTCGGGAGAGTGAGAGGTGAGAGAAGGAGAGTGAGAGCCAGGCAAGGCGGCGTGAGAGGTGAGGCCACGTGCCCGGCGCCACCCGTCGCCTCACGTACCTGTTGCCAGAACTGCGCCAGGAGGAAGATCCGTTCTTTCTTGAAGAGCCATTCCATAGGCTGAATGTGTTGAAGGGCGGCGATGTCATTGGCGGGGATGTCGCCCCTCGTGCCGCCCTGGGCTTCTGGCCCCGGCGCCGCCATGCTGCCCAATAGAGGATGGGGAGCCACTGTGAACCCACCCAGGCCTCCAACGACGCCCGCACCCGCCCACCCGCCGCCCACCTCGGGGCCTGAACCTCCTTCAGACGCTGCCACCTTAAACAGTGTGGGAACACGGGGCACAGGAGGTTAGCAGGAGGAAAGCAGCAGTAACAGTAGGAGATACACTAACGGGGCTGCTGCTTCATGTCAACAAGCAAAGGAAGAGTTGTTAGTTTCGGCACAACACCTCACACGTCACACTAACACCACCGCTGCACGCGTCTGGCACACACTGTGGCGCGGCGACCTGCGGGCGACACACAGCCTTGTGTGCGCTGCGAGAGGGTCTCCCTCAAACTGGGGAGTATTTGCTCCTTCTCGCTCGCTGCCGCCACGGTTTGACAGTCGCCCGCTGCTGCCCCCTGGCGGCTGTGGTGGGCGGAGTCTGACTCTATCCTCTTCGTCATTGGTGGAGGCTGCGGCAGCTGGGCGGTCTTCTCCTCCTCCTCACCACACTCATTTATTGCCACCCATGTATCACACCAGAACACCAGCTCCAGCCACCACACCACACCGCCACCCTCCTCCACCCACACCACACACACAGCCACGCTCCCTCTCACTCCTCACCTTACTCTCACACAGCCTCAGTTCCTCGCTCTTTCTCTCACAACCTCAATCCATCTCACTCCTCGCCTCACACACACTATCTCACTAACCTCGTCGCCTCACACACAGCATCTCACTACACTCGTCACCACACACACACACACACACAGCCTCGTTTCCACTTCTCTCATTCGAATCATTTCCTGGCTTCCTTACTCGTTATTTTACTCACATCAGCGCTTCACTCCGACCCGTGCACTCTTCACTATGTGCCGCCTTCACTCAGTTGTCACCTTGCATAGCATCACGTTCTCACTTCACACACACCTTTCATACCTCATGTCACTACACTAAACAACTCGTCACCTCACTCATATCTCATCGCCGCTCATTACATTACACATCTCCGATTCTGTGTTCTGCCACAACCACTCGTACACAATCTGGACACAAATTATTCACAGCATCGCTCAGCCTCGTTATTATCTCGGTTAACTCGGATACAAGGTTCAGATATACCGTACCCGATAATTTCATTCGACTTGATCAAACCTCTTTACCCGAACAATCTTTGACATCCAGCTTCTCAATCTTACCTGGATTTTTATCTTTATAACTCGTTAACCTTTCAATCTTCTGACATATATATCACTATAGCCTCGTTCATTATAGCTCATCCTCTCGTAATACTACTATACCTCACAACACATCAATTGACCTCACCTCATCAGTCGACCTCATCGATTGACCTCGTTCTATTAGTCGACTTCACCTCGTTGATCGATCGGTCGCCCTCACCTCGTCGATCGATCGACCTCATACTTCATCAATCGTTCTCACACCTCATCAATCGACCTGACATCTCATCGGAAAATCAGTCGCCTCATAGATCGACCTCACTCATTGATCGACCTCACACCTCGTCCATCAACCTCACACTTCATTGATCGACCTCGCACCTCATCGATCGACCGCTCCTACCGTGTCTGCAGGTTATCTTTCCATTTCTCTGGCTTCATACAATCTTTCTCTATAACGTCCAACACACACACACACACACACAAACACACACATACACAGGTACAACGTCATCAATCGTTTATCCTCCGTCCTTTGGTCATACATGCTTCGTTCATTTTCACAGGCTTCCTCCAACCATCGTACATTTCCGAGCATACATATGAAGGTGTAAACATTGCCTCGGCCTCAGACTCACTACAACACTTGCATATAGAATCGAGTTGAATCATTATTATCTTCTTCCTTCGGTGTCATGTCATTATGGTGGTGAGGGATATAATATTGTGTTGAACAGAACCAAACCAACAAAAGGGATACTCAAACACTCGTTAATACCAATTGAGGATTCTACTGTCACGGTACACATTGTTTATACGTGCATGTAGTGGTTGAGGCAGTGTTTAACCTTCATTTGCTCGGAACTGTACAACTAACTAACTATCTATCTGAAGGAATGGGGTTAGCCTTTATTGATTGACCCAAGGACGAAGGACGAAGGAAATTTGTGTCACTGTGGATACTAATAATTATATACCTGATTCACTCAGACTTTAAAACAACACACGAGGAATATTTATGATTCATTTACTCAGGTTTCACAACTCGGGTTCATTTAAGGTTCCCTGTGATCGTGTATGGGAATTAGAGGCTTTTGATTCCTTCTGACTCTGCCACAAAACACGCTCCTTATATATAGATGGTGTTTTGTGGCAATATATGAAGGACTAATTTAACTTCAATTTTCTGACTACACCAAAGGGTCCTAATTTGGTTAAGTATTGACTAACTGAAGCACCGTTCAATCCCTCGTCATTGTCCCGAAGCACTTATTCACTCACTCACTCATTTGACAATTCCAAAATGCTCCGAAGCCTCAAACCTGCCCTCATAATAATGATAATTCCGAAATGTTCCCTGCAATTTGCTTTCGTTATAGGATTGTTTCGTAATGCTCCCTACACACACACAAACACACACACATACACACACACTTCCTTCAGTCATCGCACACATTCCATTCATCAATTATTTAAACTCTGTCAATCATCACACGTCAACCACTCCTCGAACACACACACGTCAACCACTCCTCCAACACACACACATAACACACACACACACACATACACACATACACACACACAGTCAGTTAATCTTCTACGTCATCATTTTGCTTTATTCATCATCGCTATACTCATCACACATTAATTCACTATCCTCATCACTCATTAATTCACTATACTCATCACTCATTAATTCACTATACTCATCACTTATTAATTCACTATCCTCATCACTCATTATTTCACTATCCTCATCACTCATTATTTCACTATCCTCATCACTCATTAATTCACTATCTCCTTATTCACTTACTAACTCACTATACTCATCAATAATTAAAAATAGCTTCACTCACCCACTCACGCTTGCTTCATATACTCACTTCACTCATCACTCATTCACCCATGTCACCACTCCGAGACATACATACATACATACATGCTTTACAAACGTAGTCCACTCAGTTATTCACATATACTGACTGCCTTATTTATACTCAAGCAGATATTCATTCAATCTTCATTCATCAATAAAATTTTACTTTAATACTATTCACTCATCGACTACTCACCGTTATCTCATTTACCTTCTTTCACTCTGTGTATTCAGGTTATCACATTCTCGCGCTTCGTCCTTCATTCATTATTCTCTTTATTCTCCCTAAATCATCATCACCATCATCATAATTATCATTTTAGGTCATACTTTGAGTGCCACTTCAAGACTTAGGCTATCTACTTGTACTTTCTGACTGACACTCAGCCTCATATAGCCATTTTTCTTGTCCTTGCTTCCTTCCTCCCTCAACGACTTTCAACTAATCTCTATAGAATGTAAATACTTTATAATAATGATAATCTTAACCCCTTATCAACTTCATTTGGTACTTAATTTGTTTTTCTTCAATATCACGTTTACTTCAAAAGTTGCTACTGTGAGTATACTTCATTTTGTATTTTTTTTTTTTTCCACTTCCCTCTTTCCGAGCGATAATTTTCCTTCAATTCTCACTGTCATCAATTTTTGTTTCTTCCACCATTTCTTCCATGCCCTATTTATCATTCCGTTCCAAATTTCCGACGCAGCATTTCTTCCCTCGATTTCTTCCTTCAGTCAATTCAAATATTATCTTCAATTTCCACTTTGCTGTACAATTCACTCATTTCCTGTTTTTATTTACCAAAGCTCATCTTACCTAAACAATGAGACCTCTCCTTCGTTTCTAAAGTGCGCATGATATTGTCGGCGAATTGGATGCTGTTCATTCGTCCAAACTCGACATGTACACTTTCCAATTGTTTTTCAAGAGGATGAGGAGGTTGCAAAATTTTCTCTCCGCCACAATAACTACTTTGCATGGTTGATGTTGCCAGATTAATTAAGTCAACTTCGGGCAATCGATAAGTATAAAAATAAACATATTAATATTACACCAATAATGTATAAAACAATGCAGTACTTTTCTGCAACTTAGAAATATTGATAACTTGTATAAAAACTTGGAAGAGTATCAGGGCATTTTCGGCAGGATAAAAAATACAAATGGTATAGCGACCTTAATATTATTCGTTCCCTCTGGGTTGGGAATTCCCAGATCTACAACAAGTAATGCTAATTGGCCTTGTACCTTAATTCACAATATCTCCGCACTCGAATGGATAAATATATATATAAAACACTACCTTGTGTTCACCAGTCTTAGGGAGCCAAGCCTGTAATGTCGCCAAATTAATGTCGACCGATTATCCTAAATATTGACAAAAGTACCACGCACGTGTACCGAGGGTGTGTGTGGGTCTGAAGGAATCACTTACTTCCAATATAATCGACCGACAAAATCGTTTACTTTAGGTGGAAGGAAACTAAAAATGAAGACGACTCTATAGGCCTGGAAAACCCTATGGCACGAGGGAGAATGAATTGTTAAGAAGGACAAGCAACCACTCAGGAAGGAAACAGAGGCAAAGGGAGGGACAGCAGCAAGAGATGGAAAGAAGGAGCAGCAATGGAATGATTTAGGTCCGATACTTTTATGTAAAAAAAAGTTACGCAAAAGCAAGTGCCTTCGGCCTCCTCCAACATTAATATGCGATAATATATTTCTAGATTTTTTGAGTCGGGGATGTATGTATGTATGTATGTATGTTTGTATGTATGTACCCAAACAGGATTTTAATCAACAAAGAGTGGATCGGATATGTTGTACTGTATGTGCATATTATACTTAGTTATTCCATTACATTCAATTTTCTGATCTCTGGAAATATAATATACTTCCGGTGAGTTTTTAATCCCCTTGGGTTGATTACGAATATGACCTTTAACAATACGCCTCGAGGTCACACCAAGCCATATATAATTTTAGTTCTAATTTTGTAGTACATATCATTGTGTTGTATCATGATTGTATATTTATTTAGTTTGCTTCCTGTGTGTGATATCGCCTGCCTGTCTGTCTGTCTATCTATATAATTTTTTTGGACTGCGTGTAAATATATTCCGATAATTAATTATGTTCGCCGTTTTTCGCTTTCGTAATTTTACTAATCAAATATGTACATTCATCTCAATTTTTTTTTTCTAATATCCGCGGAGTACATTTTTACCTCGTCACTCTCACCCTCATTAAATATACTCTCAATTCTTTATTATTTTCAAGTGGTATTTACTGCTTTTCTATCCTACACTGCTTCTCCAATTTCCCGAGTACGAGTAACTAAGGGTATGATGTTTTCAAATTATTCAGATGAAATTGCAATAACTTGAGACGAATATTAACCATCTATAATATCTGGCAACTTCCCTGTGCGATGGTTGCCGATAAGATATTACATCCTGTTTCTAAACTCTATTTACCGTACCTATGAAACTCATAACTATATACTATCTACTAATATTTGTAAGTAAATGAGTATGATATAACACGTTACTGCCAACCAGAGTATCGTCTTAAAATTCTATTCTTTTATTGTTATGTGGTCTGACCTTAGGCCTCATTCTCATATTATCAAGGTCACACGCACACACACACATACACACTGTCTTAACTCGCATCCTTCCTTCCTTTCTTCCTTCCTGATATTCGATCTATCCTTGCTTTGTTTTTTACTACATTTTTACACTCTTGCTCACTTGTTCCTTCCTTCTCTTCCCTTTTCTCTTGTTATGTGTTACTCTCAGAATGCTCAGTCATCGCCTCCTCTTCTCATTCCCTAAGAATTTTAGTATCAGCTTTATTATACAACATTTCTGGTACGGTACTCTACTCCTCTTTCACCTCCTTCCTCTTCTACTTCTCCTCCTACTCCTATTCCTCCTACCTTTCTTTCTACTTTTATTTTTTTTCTCTTCCCTCCCTTTAAAACTCAACCATTTCTCCCTTTCCTTCGTGGTTTCTTTCTCTCCCCTATCGTATCTCATCGCTCAGACCACCCTCCCTTGTTCCCTCCTCCCTTCCTCCTCTCATCCTTTTCCTTTTCATCTCCTTTTGTCTTTTCGTCTTCTTTCATCACTCTCCTTCCATTACTAACGTATTACATCCACTTATTCTTCCCGTTTCTCCCTCTTCCCCTTTTCTTTCTCTTCATTCCCTACAGTTCCCTCTAGTATGGATTGTGCGTGTGTGTGTCTGTGTGTGTGTGTGTGTGTACTGTTCAGGGTCCGCTCAGACTCTCACTTTCACCCTCTCTCTCCACCCCTCACCCCCACTCTTCCTCCTGTGTTCCTCTTCCTCTTCCATCCCTCTTCCCACATCGCCTCTTGTCCCAACTCTCGCTTTTCCTGTCCCTTCTATTTTTTTTATATTTTCATCCCTCCATAATCGCTCTCCATTGAAGATATTTTTAATCTATTGTATTTTCCCTCGTATATTATTATAATAAAATGCTTTGAATAATTTAAATATTGATCTTCATAATTATATAAAAATAGATTTGTTTCTTTTTTAATTTCCTGTGTCATTCTTTTCTTCCCTCTTTTCCTTCTTTTCCATCCTTCCCCTTTCCCTAACGCCACCTATCATCCTAATTCCCATTTGTCCTTCCCTTCTCCATCCTCTGCCACCCCCTTCCCTTACCCTCATTAAGCCTCTCCCCTCTCAGTTATTTCATAGCTACAGTACGTCCTAACTCTCACTTTCCTTCCCTTTTTCCTCCTCTCCCATCCGTCCCTTCATAACCTTTCACCTTCTCGCCTCCACTCTCACCTCCCTATACCACTACTACCACGCTCTCACTTTTTCCCCTCTTCCTCCTCTCCCTCCCATACCACTAAACTCTCACTTTTACAAATATTTTCTTCCTCTCTCATCCAAGAATAAATAAATAAATATATAAATAAATTAATTAATAAACAAATATCACCACCAACACTTCCTCTCTAACTACTTCCTCTCTAACTCCATCACCACCACCTTTCCTCCCACACCTTTCCTTCCTATCACCACCACCACCAACATCAACACCACTATACTTCTACTTTCATTCCCCTCTCACCACCACCACCACCACCACCATACTTCTCTCACTCCCCTCTCACCACCACCACCACCACCACCACCACCACCATACTTCTCTCACTCCCCTCTCACCACCACCACCACCACCACCACCATACTTCTCTCACTCCCCTCTCACCACCACCTTTCCTTCCACACTTTTCCTTCCTTTCTAACATTACCCCCACCACCACCACCTTCGCCCTGCTTCCATCCTCTCGTCACAGTGTTCCCGGCGCGATGCGAGGCCCGCTATCCCCCGCCCCTGCTCCTGCAACATCCCCCGTCGCTCCCTCACCGCCGCACGCAGCGCCACGCACACTCCGCTCACTGTCCACAGCGCGTGTACGTGGTTCATGCAAACACGTGACGCTGCTGGTGGTGGTAGGTGGTGGTGGGTTGTGGTAGGTGATGGTGGTGGGTTGTGGTAGGTGATGGTGGGTTGTGGTAGGTGATGGTGGTGAGTTGTGGTAGGTGATGGTGGTGGGTTGTATAGGTGGTGGTGGGTTGTATAGGTGGTGGTGGGTTGTATAGGTGGTGGTGGGTTGTTCTAGGTAGTGCTTGGGTTGTATTGGTGGTAAATAGTGTGTGCCAATAGTGCTTTGTGACTGGTGATGTGTGTGTGTGTGTGTGTATGTAGTAAAGCTTTGTTGTTGTTGTTGTTATTATTGTTGTGCGTGCGCCGGGAGGTTAGATTGGAGGGCTTTTGTGACTTGTACTGTGTGTGTGTGTGTGTGTGTGTGTGTGTGTGTGTGTGTGTGTGTGTCAGTCAATGCGGGTGTTGGTCTGTCTGTTCTTAAGTTTTGTGTCTTTCTTTTATATTGTTTAGTTGAAGAAACTTGTGCACTCTTTTAGAGTCATGACTGCTGGCTAACACGCAGACTTTCCGTTTTTGTTTATTTGTATGTGTATTAATGTCATTTCTTAATTTTATTTGTGGTATCTTTAATGTCTGGCCAAGTGGTTATTGTGGTGTGTGTGTTATTTCATTGAGTGTTATGTGTGACTGTGTGTTTGTCATTGATATCTAAACACTATTCACAAGGAGAAATCAAACGTTTGTAAATTGACTATAAATGTACATGAAATTTTTGTATAGGCCTACACATTTTATTAGCAAAGTTTGGTATATAAAATCATTACTGAATAACTTTTCATTACTGAATAACTTTTCGATTTAGTTTATTGAATTGAACACCAGATAATGATAGTTCAAGAGTACAATAGAATTCCTTGATTCCTCCAAAGTATTCCAGAAAACAAAATATAATTGTGGCCTGTTGCTTGGAATATTTCAGAGGAATCAGTTGCTCCATGCAGATTTACCAACACTATACTACCCCCCCCTCCCCCCCCCTCCCCTTCTTAACTGAACAATACAACACATAACATCTGATCCAAAATACAATACAATCTAATATCATCTCTCTCTCTCTTTCTCTCTCTCTCTCTCTCTCTCTCTCTCTCTCTCTCTCTCTCTCTCTCTCTCTCTCTCTCTCTCTCTCTCTCTCTCTGCTGTGTGTGTGTGTGTGTGTGTGTGTGTGTGTGTGTGTGTGTGTGTGTGTGTGTGTGTGTGTGTGTGTGTGTGTATGTGTAGTTGCCATACATTCCTACACATCACACCAACTCTACATACACGGACATCATTTATACTCAAAGGCAAGCACGTAAAATCATGCACACATAATTCCAAGGGGACAGAAGAGTTATGTTTTCAAAGTCCACAATCACGGAGGAAAAAAAAAAATCCCAGTGATTATCAGAAGCGAGTGAAAGTTTAGGCTACATTTTTTTTACACTGTCATAAAGTTTATACCCAAAGCAATACACACATAAAAAAGTTGATATTTTCGTATTTGTTTACTTCCACGCGTGTGTGTACAGTTGTGTGCAAGAGTTCGTACCAATTCGGGTGTTTCGAAGCAATAGGATATAATAATTATATCCGAAGTTATTTGAGTGTTTATTAATATTACATTTATACCCGATCGATTTATTAGTGATATGTTCATTATCTTTATTCCAGAGAAGTTTATTAGTTATATGTTTATTAGTGTTATTCTTATTAGTTTTTTTATATTTGTGTATTTTTATTATTATTAATATTATTTTTATTAGTTTTTATTTTATTATTATCAGTGTTGTTTAATGTGGATTTAGTTCAGTGTCAGCATTTTTTGTGGTAAGAAACTACTGGTAAAATATATTCATGTTAAAAATTTGAGGAGATCACAGGCAGGTAAGACGACACGAAACTATAAATGAAGTTATGTAATGTATTTGAAATGTACTAAACATTGTTCTGTGTATTCCTTCCCTCCTATGGTGCCAAATTTACACAACATTACATAATAACGGTAAACAAAGGACACCTGACAAATTATGCAAAACTGTCGACTTCTCATAATTGAATTAGGAAAGGACTGACAAACAATAGCAAGGGTAATATTATGATGCTGAGTTCCTGTTACGAAATTTATACCTTGTGAGATGAGGCACACGTTCAAATCATATAATATCATATAAAGTCAAGTTTTTTTTCGATATTGCTATACATTATTTCTCCTATTTCTTGATCTTCTTCTTCTTCTTCTCTATCTCTTTCTTGCACCTTACTTTGTACCTCCTTTGTAAATCTTTCTTCCAAGTCTCCTCTCATTTCCAATTTTCCAAAAACAGGTTCTTCCTCTGAACCTTTCATATATTTTATTTTATATGTAAACATAATTATATTTCATATAACATAATTATAATTACAATTAAGATTATATAAACATATTTATACAAGGGGGAGATGTTGTGTGTATTTTCGAGATTTTTTAGAGCTTTTCATTGCAACACCTATTAAGTTTATTTGTGTTCTGCTAAAGTTTGGATGAATCTGTACACTATATTCCACCTTGACAATATAAAGATCTTCTAAACTTGTATTTCTCTCAGGTTTAAGGAATTAGAAGAAATTACTTAATTCATTATTATTATTATTATTATTATTATTATTATTATTATTATTATTATTATTATTATTATTATTATTTTATGTAAAGATTATTATTCTTTTAATTCATATTATGTTAATGGTAGAATTTATGCCAAGTCGCGCTTCCAATAGGTACATAAACCCTCCGGTCCCTTGAACATTAAGAGGAAAGGTTTGAATAACAAGAATATTGCAATACACTCTACACTCAGTAAACAACAAGGCAAGTAGTCCCTCAAGTGTTTACAGTGGTCAATTTACCCCCCCCCCCCACACACACACACTCACATGGAAATAGTCCTGTAAGCAACACACTACTTCACTGAAAAGTACAACAGGTAATATCAACACACCTTGATGTGAGTAATGGTAATAGTTACGGTGAAAATAAATAAATAAATAAATAAATAAATATATATATATATAATAATAAATATATAAATAATAATAATAATAATAATAATAATAATAATAATAATAATAATAATAATAATAATAATAATAATAATAATAATAATAATAATAATAATAATAATAATAATAATAATAATAATAATAATAATAATAATAATAATAATAATTAAGATAATAATTATTATAACATAAACAAATACACCTGTAATATTTATAACATTAATAATAATAAAATTAATATCGACATTATTATCATTATAATTGTTGTTATCATTATCATTACCATTATTATAATTATCAATATAATTTTCGTTATCGTTATTGTTACTATTATCATTAATATTATCATTAATATTATTATTATTATTATTATTTAATATTAATATTATTAATATTTTTATTATAATTATTATTATCATTATTATCATTATTATTATTATTATTATTATTATTATTATTATTATTATTATTATTATTATTATCATTATTATTATTATTATTATTATCATTATTCTGTACCGAGCGAAATACACGAGTGTTTATTGTAACGGATAGTTGTACTCAGTAAAAATGTGGCATTGGGGCTTTTCCAAATATATTAAAACGTTGTGCGACACGCGAATATATATATATATGCAGAGGAAAATATTTCATCGGCAGGGAATATTGTTTGACTAGCTATCGCGAATATGTATAAAATTCTGCTAGACTTTACTGCGTGCAAGCAATTTCTCTCTGGCGAATATTCTCCAGGTATGAGAGTATTGCGAATCGAGGAATATTCGTAGCGGTCTCCAAGCGACACCGGACCTGCAAATGATTTCGTAATATCTGTTTTGAATGCTAAGTGGGTGTGGGCTGGCTATGTGTGTGTGTGTGTGTGTGTGTGTGTGTGGGTGTGTGTGTGTGTGTGTGTGTGTGAGTGGGTGGGTGTGTGGGGGGGGGGGATGATGGGGCGTTAGAGTGTGTGTGTGTGTGTGTGTGTATGAGGATATGGGTGTGTGGATATATGAGAGTGTGTATGGGTATGTATGAAAGTGTGTGTGTGTGGATGTATGAGAGTGAAAGTGAGAGTGAGAGTGAGAATGAGTGAGTGAGTGTGTGTTTGTGTGTGTGTGTGTATAAGGTGTGTTAGAGCAAGCTAGCGGGGGAGTAGTAGGCAGACAGACAGACAAACAGACATACATACATACAGACAGGTATAGCGGCGGCGAGGAGCGGAGAAACAGTACACACACACCACACATTTTGCCACCGACACCTCACCACGGAGTTGACTGCGTGCGACTAGGAATTTGCATATCTCGACCAGGTTACATACATAGAGTGTGTCCAACCACCCATCCCCATCCTAACCCATCCCCATCCACCCACTCCCCTATCCTAACCCGTTCCCCATCCACCCACTCCCCACCTACCCCACTCCCCATCCTAATAAACTCTCCATCCACCCATCCCCCATCCTAACCCACCGTAACCCACTTCCCATCCACCCATTCCTCACCTACCCCCATCCTAACACACCCACTCCCCCCATCCCGACCCACACACCAACCCTTGTCACCTGTCCTCCCACTCATTCCTCCCCCCCCCTCCACACTCCCTGGTCATCCCCACCTACCACCACTCCTTTCATATCCCTATCCCTTTCCTTTGTCACCTGTCCTATCACTTACTCAACTCCCCCCTCTCTCTCTCTCCTTAAACCTAGCTAGTTACCTGCCCCCCCCCCCCCCTCGCGCCCATTCCCTCCTTATTCCCATTCACACGTCTTCTCTCATTCCTCTTTACTATGTCACTTGCTGCCCCCTCCTACTCCTCCTCCTCTTCCTCCTCCTCCTCCTCATCTTTGGCTACCTTTCCACCCTACTCTTCCCTTGGTCAACTAATTGTCCTTTTCCTCTTCCTTGCTCTACCTTCCCACGCCGTAATAGACTAGTAAGTATAGTATAATGAAGAATTAAGCCTTGAAATGACTAATAAATATGTTGCTGCCTGATTGTACTTTGTATTTCCTTTTATTCTCCCCACTTATACCTCCTCTCTTCATTATTCCTTCCTATCATATGGTCATCCTTCCTTCGTCCTTCCCCTATCCTTTGTCAACAGTCTTCTGTAGTCCCCACTTCCACGAGCCGTGTACCTCCTCCCTCCATAACACCCTTACAACCTGTACCCTAGCCTAGCCCTCTTACTCCCCCCCCCCCCACACACACGCCACCACCTCTTTCCCTAGTACCCCCACCACCTGACCACCTGTATCCTAACCCCTTCCCTTCCCCATGCCACCTCCTCTTTCCCTAGTATCCCCACCGTCTGTCCACCTATATCCTAACCCCCTACCTCAACCACCCCCTTCCCTCCTCCATGCCACCATCTCCTCTTCCCCTAGTAGCCCCACCACCTGGTCACCTGTACCTGTCTCAGGGCTGCCTCCTGCTGACAGATCCTCCACACACCTGACGCACTACATTATAGATCAGCCACATCCTCCTACTGCTATTCTCTTTCAGCCTGGGTCGTGTTATGTCACTCGCCCGGGGTTCAGCCAGACCACGACGCATGCCCACGACACTGACGACGACGACGCCCCTCAGAATATAGTCACTGATGGGTGATGATATACGGTCCTTCAACATATGCGCACCCAGGTCTCACTAGTATGGGTATGATGGGTGTGTTGTGAGTATGATGGGTGTGTTGTGGGTATGATGGGGGTGTTGTGGGTGAGATGGGTGTGTTGTGGGTATATAGTTCGTGGGTGCTATATCTTTCCAGGATAAATAAGAATCCGGTTTTATGATGTTGGATGGCACGAGGCGAGAAGTTTACAAGGCAATGGGGACGAGGCACAGACACAGTACGAGAGGTGACACACACATACACACACACAAAACACACACACAAAATACACACACACACACACACACACACGAGGAATATACGGTAACACACACACACACAAACACAATGAGGTCTAATCACAAATATATTCAAGTAAACACACACACACACACAGACACACAGACACATACACACACACACACACACACACACACACACACACACACACACCAGCTGCATGACGGGGATATCTCATCTCACCTCACGTTACCTCACCTGCCGCTGTTACTCCGTTCTGCCTAACTCATACCTCACTCCATCATCCTCACCCTCTCCACCACACTAGAGTACCTCATCACTCGCACCTCGCACCTCTCACTAATCCACCTCAATGTTTACTCCATCCTACCTCCTCTTTCCTCACACTTCGCCACCATCCACCTCCCTTTTTCCTCATACTTCACAATAGTTCACCTTACTGTTTCTCCACCATGCCTCATTCCTCACACCTCACTATCAACCACCTCCCTGTTCCTCCCTCCTCAATCGTACTCTTTCCCTTCCCTTCTACCTCACTGTCACCTCCATACCACAACATCTCACTTTTTTATCTATCCTCCATCTACCACAATATTTCCTCCTCAATATCACCTCACTTTTATTCCATCTATGTAATCATCTATGTGCATTCGTCTACCATCATCAGTGGCTATAATATCGAGAATTTATAAAAAATTAAAAACGAATATTAACAACAGTCAAATTAAATAAACTAAATGAAACTCAACTATATATACAGACGCCGTGGTAATCAACATATAGGAAAACATTCCAAAGCAAAAGAATTATAATGTTAATATATTCACATTAACACTGTTAATTACTTTAATTATGTTCAGGTTTCAACATTGCACCACAAGTGGGTAGGCCTAGCTGAGGGATAGATAAATTCAAGGTCCCTTGTGTAAACTAATAACAACCAATGAGCCTAGTTCAATTCATATGTGGTCCTACAGATTAAAATAATATCCTGTAATATTTCACCATTAATCAATTTGTTTTTTCCCACATTGTATATAAGCTGAACACCGAGGTCTGTGATAGTTCACTTTGTAAAGATAAATTTTTCTATATCACATTACCTTTGTTTGGAGCTGTCAAGAATCAATGTAAAAATACAATTTTCATAATGCTCATTTTGTGTGTGTGTGTATTTTTTTAATATTGACTATTAATGGCATCGCCACAAACTAATAAGTACAACTAACTTGGAGTGACAAGCATATGGTAAACTATGAAACCTGATGGTGACATGACATATTGTAACAACACACCTCCATCACTCACTCTCCTTACTCGTACTGGCAGGCATGTGTTTCGGATACGTGGGTCGAAACTAGTGGTTCACACCTTATGGAATACACACATTGACAACGTTGAGTGATGAACGTGGAAGTGGAGGAGACTGTCAGTATACATCCTTCTCTCTCCCTCTCTCTCTCCCCCAGCCTCCAAGTCTCCTACGCATCATATCTTCACTCTTACATAATAATACCTCTCCTCCGTCTTACCTCACGTTCTCCTCAATGCCCTCTCCTTTCTTACTCATGCATTGTATTTATTTATCTGCTTTTACCCATCATGGAACTCATAATAGTCTTTTGCACATCATTTATATCACCCTGCTAATTCCCATATTGCCTCTGTCTAACTCTTCCTAACACTCCACCTAACTCCCACCCACATCGCCTCTGTCTAACTCTTCATAACACTAAACACTACAACTAACTCCCGAATTGCCTCTGTCTAACTCCTCATTATAATACACCTAACTCCTACATTGCCTCTGTATAACTCCTAACTTCTTATAGGTTAATTCTAGACTCCCCCTCTCACTCCTCCTCCTCCTCCTCCTCCTCCTATAAACCTTCACCGCCACACACAGGGAAAACAAACAAACAAACAAACAAACAAACAAACTAACTGACTGACTACCTCGGGAATACACACGAAAACCTGGTATTTATTTGATGTGCAATAGCAACGATAACAGTTTTTCTATACCTACCACATATACACATATACTGTACAATTAATGACTAGCACAGATGTACACATTCACCGAACAATGATCTCTCTCTCTCTCTCTCTCTCTCTCTCTCTCTCTCTCTCTCTCTCTCTCTCTCTCTCTCTCTTATACACACATACACCTCTATACATACACCACTAAGACACAAAAATCCCAAGGTCATTTCAACAGTTTTATTACGTTTCGCAACTCCACTAAAAATGAGCCTGTAATCACCAGGCTGCTAATTAAACTACCAGGCTGCTCATTACCACCTTCAGGGGACCTTCGCATCGATATAAACAAACACTCTCCATCAGGTCTGGAAGGTAATATATTATAATTGCAAATTACTGTACACTCTCATACTATTGTCTCTAGCCCACCTGAGTCGAGGTCCAAGATCTGAAGCAGGCACTTTTTGGACGACAGCCCACCCAAAGCCTCTATTGGTTCGAGATGTGTGTAGCCTTGTGATGGTCTGGGTGGGCTGTCGTCCAGAAACCATAAGGTTCAAAGCTCGGGCTTTGACTCAGCTGGGCTAGAGACTGTGGTATCCGAGTATACACATGTATATCTAATTAACTACGAATGTATACAAGGGTGGAGGTGTATGACGGGAGATGAATGCAGATGTATCGTCGGAGTAAGAAATTGAAAAAAATACAGGTGTAGTGTTAGACGTGGGGAGAGATTTATGCAGGTGTGGCGTTGAATCAGGTATTGATATATGCAGACGCGGCGTTCTATCATGTGGTAGGTGGAATACATACAGCTGTGAATTTCAATACAAGTGTGGTGGTGCTGGTGGAAAATAAGGACCCTGTGATGCAGTCAGATATTTGGTGGTTAGTAATACCTTCAAACATTTCCACGAAACACTACCTACTGTATATTGAAGGAGCTTGTTTCGTGGAGTAGTCACGAGGAATCAGTAGCCATTTAGTCTCATATACGAACACAGGGCCTTTAATAATAGTACAGTTGAAATGGATAATATGATATTGTATATATAAATGTTTGGTCGAATTATTATAGGCTGAATGATGCAAATGTAGTTGAGGTAAAAAAATATTAAGTGACGATTCAAGTGAGATATAAAGACGACTGTATTGGTTTGTTTGTTATGATGTGGTTACTGATATATACAAGCCAGGTGTTGAGTGAGTGATGGAGAAGAAGAGTAATGTTTGGTAACGCATGCAGGTATATCGCATTATAAGAAGGTGAAATAATTATATGCATGTAATAATAAAGATTGATGAAAGATGCTGAAATTATGGTCGTGTCATGTTTGCATATTTACGTTATCTTTATCTTTTGCTACGAGGATAAAGTGATAAATGTAAACAGTGGATCTTTGGCGTTGGATACATAAGTGAGATAATTGAGCAGGAGTTAAATTTTCGACGATGCAAGTGAGCCGTTTTGTGTGGAAGTAACAGATGCAATGTATGGCAAAAAAAAAAAAAAAAAAAAAAGTTTGATAAGGGAGGTGTAGAGTCCAATAAAAGGATGGATAGTGTGTCTGTAATTTTAGTCCAGTCACCCCATCAGAACATTAAAATTAGGAATATGAGAATAGGGCGTTGACCACTATATACCACAGAAACTATATAACAGAGAGAGAGAGAGAGAGAGAGAGAGAGAGAGCGAGAGAGAGAGAGAGAGAGAGAGAGAGAGAGAGAGAGAGAGAGAGAGAGAGAGAGAGAGAGAGAGAGAGAGAGAGAGAGAGAGAGAGAGAGGGGGGGGAGGAAAAGAGACATAACGGGAAACTAGAAGGAAATAGCTACACACAGACATACATACATACAGATAGACCAAATTAGTTAGAAACAAACAAACAGACAAACACAGAGAGAGAGAGAGAGAGAGAGAGAGAGAGAGAGAGAGAGAGAGAGAGAGAGAGTAAAGAGATGCAGGTGTGGCGTTGGCTGAGGAGCATCTGTAGCCAGCCACCCGGGGGTAGGAGACGAGAGGCAGCCATCGATCCCACCACCCCTCTCAGAGCACCACCACCACCACCACCGCCTAGCACAGGATCACACTCCCACACTGCCTTGCCTTGCCTTGCCTCGCCTCGCCTCTACTCACCTCGCTTCTACTCACCTCCATCTCCTGCCTGCCTGCCTGCCTGACTATCTCGGTCTCTCTATCAATATATCTATCTTGTTCTTGTTCTCGTTCTCTTTCTCTCTCTCTCTCTCTCTCTCTCTCTCTCTCTCTCTCTCTCTCTCTCTCTCTCTCTCTCTCTCTCTGTCAATTTTTCCCTTCGTTTCCACGCTCTTTCTCTCTTTTTCCCTTACATGCATCTTCCTCTTACGCTATTTAGTTTCCCCCTTCCTTTTCCCCGTTTCTCTGGCGTATGTACTTCCTCCTCTCTTATTTACGAGTCTCTGTATCATCTATCATTTTGTCTGTCAACTTTGTCTCAGCTTTCTTCTCACCTTCTGTCTCTCTGCTACCTCTCCCTACCTTACCTTACTCTCACTCTCACTCTCACTCTCTCCTATACCTCATGTACAGTCGGCTTCAGGAATTCATATACACTACTGTGACGTCGAGTGTTCTTATCAACTATAAAACAATTAAATCTTAACTTCAAACTTTTCTAGTAATATTGTTTGGGTAATACTTGAATCAGTCAGTAGAACAATCTTTATAGTTTGTGTAGAATAAAGACCCCTTTTAACCATTGCTGTGTGTACGAACTCCTGAGCCCGACTGTACACTGTCTCAGCATCCCATACCGCACTCTCTCTCTCTCTCTCTCTCTCTCTCTCTCTCTCTCTCTGACACACACACACACACTCCGTATCACACTTCACACCTCCTGCCTGGCCAACACACCTGCCTTCCCTCCCTCTTCAATTCGCAGCCCTTCCCACCGTGGCCCTTCTTCGTTTCCTCACCTTCCTACCAATTTCCTCGTCGCTGTTATTGTTTTTCCTTCCTGCCAATTGAGAGTTACGCTTTCTTTCCGGGATCCTTATCTGCCTGGAAAATTGAAAGTGCCTCCAGTGTTTCCTTTCCTCGGTAATTCCTTCCTTATCACCTGGGTTTATTAGAGTTGGTTAGCAGTGTGTAGGTATTCTCATTCTCATTCTCATTCTCTCTCTCTCTCTTTCTCTCTCTCTCTCTCTTTCTCTCTCTCTCACACAAACAAATACAATACAACCCAATTAATATAACATCCGTCGTAGCGTTAGTAATAGTTCCCATTTTTTTTTTCTCTGTGTGTGTAGAGGGGGAATAAATAAATAAACTATATATACTCCTTCCCAGCACATGCACCCAAACATTGAGTCCCTCCAGGTTGTAACACATGCACCCCAAAACCACGACTACCACCACCACCACCACCACCTCTTCTCTATGCACCCCTTCACGACCAACCCGATGTAAGCCAACCTGTGAAGGGATTTAATGGCTGTAACTCCCCCTAAAGAAAAATAAAAAAAAGAGAGAGGTCTATATATGGTCTGGTAGAGAGGTGTGGACAATTGACAAGCCGATATTCATTCATCATTTTGTCTTCTTCATGTATTTATTCTTTTTCTTCATCTGTGTGTCCTTCCTTATTATTATTTTTTTTTTCAGTTTCTCCTATATTTTAAAATGTTCAGGGAGTATTTTATGAAAGTGGTACAAAGAAAGTCACACTACTTATAATGTCCCATGACACTAAATTGTTTCTGAATTAAGGGGAGTAACCTATTATGGGAAATTGGAAGGCCATTGATTCCTCCAAACTATGCCAGGAAATAGAAGCCCTCCCTATGAGATTTTATAGAGGATGTGTTATATAGCAGAGTTTGGAGGCCTATATTGACTCCAAATTGACACAAAAGTTTGCCTCCCTTAAAAGTAATAAGGGTTAATTCTCTACGATCAGTCTATTTTCTGAAAAAATGTGAAGTTGTGCTACACTTACTGTATAAACTGCTGCAAGAGCTCGGTAGAAGGTCAGTATTCGGGTTAAACTTATATAGGGAGATTCTATTGTTAGCAAATTGTAAGATTACCGATTCCTCATAACTATACTAGAAAACAGAAGCCTTCAATGGTATTAATAGGAGATGTGTTTCGTTACTTAGATTAGAGGAGTCAGAGACCTTCCAGTTCACCAACAAAATAATCTTCCCTTAATTAAGAAATAGTAAAATGTAAACTTATAACCAGCGAGTGTGACTTTAACTCAATTTTGATAATTAAAGAAACAAAAATGTCTCACACAATACTAGAACGTGCTGAATTTATTTAATTTATTCTTGTAGTTCAACAAAGCGACTTAGTACCGGGAATAAAAATTTGTTAAGTCGCTTGTCTGATTAAAGAATTTCGGAAAATCATGATCATGCAGTTCTGTTTTGTAAGTTAGTAATAAAATAAGATTAGTTATAGATGACGTGATTTAATTGTTCTTCGCTGATGTCGATAGGGAAAAGTAACTGGTGAAATGGCTTGAGAAGGAAAATAATCAAGATTACAAAGTAAATGATGAAAGTTAAAAAAATTCTTAGAGCACAAATGAAACATCATTCTCCAGTAAATAATAAAACTACAGGAAATATAAGAGCAAGACGAAAAGTGCAGAACCTTATGTTTCTCTCATACACCTTGAGGGTCTTGTGATGCAGGAGTTACAAACAAACATAATGAAACACTCGTTAAAATTATCGCGAAAATTGAAAACAAAATATAAAATGATGATGGTGCATCTGTGTATGACACACCTCGAAGCGCGACACCTGACACTCCCTCTCCCTCTCTCTCTTTCTCTTTCTCTCTGTATTCTTTCCACTAGCTAGATCATAAACATCCCAATACCAAGAGATACATACATAGCCAGTTTGGTAGCTAAAGTAATCCACATTATAACCAAGCATTGCATTATACCCAACAACAACAACAACAACAACAACGACAACAACAACAACATCTCTTTCATATACAGAGACCAATTATTTGTGCGTGAAAACCTTGGACTGCTTTTACAACGGTGCTCATCTCCCCCTCCCTCTTTCCCTGTTGTCGTGCCACACACACCACACCAAACAAACTCATCCCTCTCACAGAATGGTAGGGGCATAACGCAGCGGCAACACGGAGAGCAAATCATTTCACCACCAGACTATACCAACCTCATCGCACAGCCAGCCAGGTAAAGAGAAAGATACAAAAAAAAAAAAAAAAGAGTGAATCAAATTGCACTAGGGTAACCAAATCTCCCCCCAGGACGGGTCATATACACCCCACTTTAATGTACTATACAGGGAAATACTATGTTGTAGAGAAAAGAGTTAGAGATGTATGTATATAAGTGGGGAGGATGATGCTCCCTTGAAACAATAGCATCCACTGTAGAATTATAGAGAGAAAATAACACACATACACACATATATTGTATAGTATTTGCATTTATGTATAAACGACGGTAAAAGACGTACCCAAACACACACACACACACCGACACACAAACACCCCCACACACACCCACATACAAACATACACAATAGGAAATAACAGTTTTAAGAGGATCGTTTATTTTACAGCATAGAGAGAAAGTTATTTAGAAGAGGTACTTATTGATGTCATGTAGACAATATATTAAAAGTATAGTATAACATCCATGGTCATAGAAAAAAATATGAGGACAAATCTCTAATGCGAGGACTCGATTCTGATTCATCATTAAATATTTATTGTAATTTCATTTTTATTTTGAGAAACGGGATCACAGAATAATTACGGTACTAGATTCAAGGACTCGGGTTAGACTCCCAGCAAAGAAACTATACTATGATCAAAAGAAGTATAGAGAAACCGAGTAACAAAAGCTATATAAGTTCTCTTTCCAGTGATGTCCTTCTTCTATAACAATATATCCAATTAATCACACACACACACACACACACACACACACACACACACACACATACTTATATAGACCATTTTAGACTAACAACACTTCCAGTAATCATTTGTCAATCATGTTGTTGTTCTTGTCTCCTGAATTTTTTTATACACATTTTCCTCCTCTTGTACTATAGCGTCTGTTTTTTTTTTCTGTAGCACAATAACACTCTTTTCCTCCTTTGGTCACCTCTCCCTGGTCTCCTCTGTCTCGTATCTCCCTCTCTTCCTGGTCTCCTCTGTCTCGTATCTCCCCCTCTCCCTGGTCTCCTCTGTCTCGTATCTCCCTCTCTCCCTGGTCTCCTCTGTTTCGTATCTCCCTCTCTCCCTGGTCTCCTCTGTCTCGTATCTCCCTCTCTCCCTGGTCTCCTCTGTCTCGTGTCTCCCCCTACCCCCTTGTCTCCCTCCTCCAAATGATTCCCCCTAGTCTCTTGTCTCCTCCCCTCTCT
Organism: Petrolisthes manimaculis; assembly: GCA_034508575.1. NCBI lineage: Eukaryota > Metazoa > Arthropoda > Malacostraca > Decapoda > Porcellanidae > Petrolisthes > Petrolisthes manimaculis. The sequence goes on from JAWZYT010000457.1 coordinate 42,569, forward strand.
CTTCTCCTCCTCTCCTTGCCAGCTCCCTCCATGTCTCGTGTTGTTGTCCCTCTGTTCTTCCCCTAGGCATACCCCTTTTGGCACACCTCTGTATTGTTTTCTCCCTCCCTTCTCTCTCTAGTTCCTCTCACCTTTCCTTCCTCCCCCTCTCCCTCCTCTTTTCCAACACCCTCCCTCCCTATATCTCTCTCCCTTCGTCTACAATTCTATCCCCTTCCTCCTCCTCCCCTACTTGCACCTTTCTCTCTTCCTCTCCCTCCATTCACCTTCCCTATATACTTCCCTCCCTTCCATCTCCCACCCTCTCTCTCTGTCCTCTTCTCTCACTTCATCTCCCCACCCTACCACCCTTCTCTCTCTCTCTCTCTCTCTCTCTCTCTCTCTCTCTCTCTCTCTCTCTCTCTCTCTCTCCTCCTCCTCCCCTTGCTTCCCCATCTCGTGCACTGGCCTAGGGGGTTGGACGGGCGAAACTGTCATCTCGCGTTACCTGCAGCCACCCAACACCTGTGACGGTCTCGCACACCTGTTGAGAGAGAGCCCATTGATTCTCTCTACTCCTCTTCTTCCCTCGTTGTTGGTGTTCTTTCGTGGATATTGCTTAGTTTTTTTGTTGTCTGGGAATCACGCAACCTCTGTGTTCTGTTTCCTTTGGTTGTTTTAATATCTGTGTGTGTGTGTGTGTGTGTGTGTATGTGTCTTTCTGTGTTTGTGTATGTGTTTCTGTGTGTATATTTTTCTATCTGTGTTTGTCTGTCTGTCTATTAGTTTATCTGTTTTTCTTGCGTGTGTGTGTGTTTGTTTGTGTGTGTGTTTGTGTATGTGTGTTTGTGTGTATGTGTGTTAGTGTGTGTGTGTATTTCCCAATCTGTGTTTGCCTGTCTATCTATTTGCTACTTTGTTTTTGTGTGTTTGTTTGTCTAATTGTCTGATTATCTGTCTGTCTGTGCCTCTGTTTCTTTCTCTCTCTATCTTGGCAAGTTTATATTGGCAAACGGCCTGGCATCACGCACATTCATTCTCTCTCTCTCTCTCTCTCTCTCTCTCTCTCTCTCTCTCTCTCTCTCTCTCTCTCAGCTAGGGGTTAACAATCACCACTCATCATAACACTACCTCGTTCCCACTGTTTCTTCACCACCATCACTGTCATCATCATTATCACCATCATCCCTATTACTATTATTATAGTCACCAGCAACATTCTCACCATCACCACCATCACACCACCACCACTATCACCATCCTCGTCACAATACCATCATCAACATCACCACAACTACCTTCACCACCACAACCACTACCCTCACCACCACCACCACCACCACTATCCTCACCACCACCACCACTACCTTCACCACCACCAATACCTTCACCACCACCACTACTACCATCACCACCATCCTTCGTACGGTATAATGTCTGAACAATTTCTCTCCTAATCTTGATTCATTATTATATACTCATAAGGTGGACATAATATCCTTCATCCAAGTGTTTATTTTTATATTAATTTCTCGTCCATCGTTATTATTCCTTTCCTGCTCCACTTGTAATCTCTGTACTTAAGGTGGTATAGAGTACAGCCTTGTTGTTGTTGGGGGTTAATCTGGAGCAAGTGATTCCTCCAAACTATTCCAAGCAACAGGATACTAATATATTTATTCGCTGATTCTGTTTCCTGACATACTTCAGAGGAATCATGGCGCTCTAATATCTCAAAAGTATATTATCCCTTCAAACACTCGGCTTTCTCTAATGATTATTGTGTCTGACGATTACTCTCCATCCAACCAACCAATCTCCTCTGATAATCTTTCCCGTCTTTGCATAATCTTTGCTTCTCAAACAATAAAGTCTTCCATAAATTTTCCACATACCTCTTTTTCTTCTCTGTATACTACGAAATCCTTTTAAAGTTCTTATTTACCTTCTTTCCTTGTCCCAGGTCTCCATCACAAGCGACACCATTTTTCTTCCTATCATTGCTCCCCTTATTCCCACTTCCCCCATAAATATACTCCCCAAATCTCTCTCTCTCTCTCTCTCTCTCTCTCTCTCTCTCTCTCTCTCTCTCTCTCTCTCTCTCTCTCTCTCTCTTACATATTTCTACACTTTCCATTTCTCATACACTCCTAAAACTTAAACCTTTCATGTGTCTTCCTTTCATTTATCCATTCATTAATAATAATAATCTCCGACACCCTTCCATACACTTCCTTTCAATGTTTTCTACCTGCTGCTTACTGTCTTATCCTCTCTCTCTCCTTCATTCAGCCTCAACCACTCCATGCACCCATTCTTATCGCCTCTCTTCCCCCTTCCCCAACGCGATAGCACCCGTGTTCTTGTCCTAAACTAATGAATATTTATGAGTGAGGGCACAGGAGTGAGGGGGAGGAGGACCGTCTGACAGATATATAGGCTTCCCGGCGACAAACATAAAACATCCGGAATAGGTACTAAGCCTACACGTGAGGAGTGGAGAGGGACGACGTAGAGTTGAGACGTGGTAGTGGAGGAGGTAGGTTGATGGTGGTGTGTTTTTCTGGGAACGTGGGAGAAGGTGACAGGTGGTGTGGTATAGTGGTGGTTGATGGTGTGGTGATGGGTAGTGGTTGTTGGTGGTGTGGTGGTAGTGGTTGTTGGTGGGTAGTGGTTGTTGGTGTGTAATGGTTGGTGGTGTGGTGGTAGTGGGGGTTGATGGTAGGTGGTAGTAGTGGTTGTTGTGGTGATGTGAGGGTTGGTGTTGGTGGGGTTTGATTTGTAGGTTGGTAGTTGTGTGTATTGTGTGGGGGAGATGTTGACAAATGTTGGTGGTAGTGGTGGTAGTTGTTGGTGGTAGTGAGTGTTGGTGAAGATGATGGTAGTAGTGTGTATTCTGTGGGGATGTCGAATATAATGTTGGTGGTAGTAGTAGTTTTGTTGGTGGTGGTGTGTGGACTGATGAGTGGTATAGTAGTAGTGGTTTGAGGGAGGGATTGTGGTGTGTATCGTGTGTGGTTGTTCCTTAGGGAGTGATGCAAGTAGTACCGTGGGGGTGTGGGTATATGTGGGTAAAGTATGGTTGTGGTGGGAGTGGTTGTGATGGGAGTAGTTGTGTGTGTGTGTGTGTGTGTGTGTGTGTGTGTGTGTGTGTGTGTGTGTGTGTGTGTGTGTGTGTGTGTGTGTGTGTGTGTGTGTGTGTGTGTGTGTGTGTGTGTGTGTGTGTGTTGGGGGAGGGGCGTTGATGGATAGTAGTAGGAGATTGTCTTTTGCGTGTGAGTGTTGATAAGATGGTGGTGGTGGCGGTGGTGGTGTTGGTGTAAGTTGTGCGTGGGTGGTAGTAGTAGTATAGTAGTAGTTAGTGGTTGTAGTGGTAGTAGTTAGTAACAGTAAGTAGTAGTTTGTATTAGTAGTTTGTAGTAGTAGCTGCTAGTTAGTAGTAGGGTAATAGAATCAGTAATAGTAATATCTGCTGAACTATTCTATACTATGATGATGATTATGTTGATGATGATGATTTGTTTTATGCTTTTCTCTAGTTTTTATCCTTATGTTTTCTGCTTCAAGTTCTCTCACCAGCTGTTCATGTCTCTCTTTGTCTGATTCTCTGAACTGCATATCCTATTTTTACTCGCGTCTAGTTAATAATCGTGGCCCTTTACATGATTTTATGCCTGATCATAGTAAGTTGTTCTTGTGTACATTATATCTTCTAACACGTGTGTGATATTGCATGTTTTTACCCATTATTTACTTCTTTTCTCTTATTTACACATAATATATCAGATTCTTGAAAGGTTCTATGTAGTCTGCAAGTCTTTCTCTCTCTCTCTCACTCATGGGTTTATTCCTTTCATTAACATACTTGTCTCCTACCTTAAGAAAAACAATTCTATATCACCATGTCAGGTGTCATGATGATAATAAAGTTAATTGTGACTGACAATGACCGCATATCTAAATTTCAGAATAACATCTTTAACACTAAAAAAAAAAAATCTCCACTTAATTCTTCAGATGAAAATTAAATTATTTTTCAAAACAAGTATATAAAAGTAAATATACAAACTTAATTATTTTTAGCGTACTCATACCTCCACTTCCTCAGTTGTATGGTAGTTACTATCAAGCGGGAGACCGGTGTTCGATACCACGCCGGGGAGGAAATTTGATTTTATTCATCTCGAAGTGTAAGAGAGAGCAAGTAGAAATATAAAAGCCTCTCAAAGTAAAGGGAGAAATAGAAATGACCCCAATACGAGCTGACCCACGTATCCTACACAGAGTGGTACACAACCATTTTTCCTGTTCATTCACAGGTCACCTTAATTATTCCTCGAGTTTTCCAACGTACTGAGTTTTGGGCATAAGAGGTAAGCACAGTTTTTGTACAGAAAGTGAACGATCAAATAGGTATGGCAAGGACACTACACTACACACAAAAAGATTAAAAAAAAATGTAAAGAAATGAAGAGAATCAACCCCTTTAAGTTTTAAGTTTTCTGTTTCATTCATGAGTCCTGTGTATCCAATATAACAAACACCAGCTCTATTGGAAAGTGGAATGATAACGTTTCTTTCCATCTTAGGAAGGAAAGACCAGGTGGGCAAAATATTGAAATATACCGGATCCTATTATGCCTTTAATTAATCCGTCTCCTTGTGCATTGATTAATTTTGGCAGCTTTCTAGACAAACATTAAAAAACAGTAACATTAAATTTATCCCTTCCCATATATACGTAACTTTGGCTAACACATAAATACATTAATAAATTCTACCAGAATGTGTGGAGGAACAATGTATAATGAACACACACACACACACACACACACACACACACACACACACACACACACACACACACACACACACACACATACACACACACACACACACACACAAGTAAAAATACTCTCTTTCTCTTAATCCCAAACCACACTTTCGAAGTTTGAAGTTGTGTTCGGTTCCGTTGGCAGGATTGCAACTGGCGAGGCAAGGGTGATTTTTTTACTCTCTCTCTCTCTCTCTCTCTCTCTCTCTCTCTCTCTGGATTGGCGTGCATGTATGTATGTATGTATGTATGTATGCCTTACCTTTTCTTTGTCTTTCGTTACAGTTATATTTCTTTTTATTCCTCCTTCGATCACTCATTGACTATAAAAATAATAAAAGTTGTGGTACTTTTAATTCCCCACATATTTAACTCACATTACTTAAGTCACATGCACCCTCGACACATATCTCTTTCATTCTCTCTCTTTCTCTCACACACACTCTCTCATTCTCTCTATCTCACCCACCCACACATCCACCCACACACCCACATTTACCCTATCCCATGCAGTCCTATCAGCCTCTCTCTCTCTCTCTCTCTCTCTCTCTCTCTCTCTCTCTCTCTCTCTCTCTCTCTCTCTAACCTTTTTTTTCACCTGGCGCGTGGGAGATGGTCCGTGTCTGTCTGGAGATCTCATCAAACTTACGCCTTAAAAATGAGTGAGGGAAAGCCACAGGGAGGGAACAAGTCCGGAATTATACTACGGATACGGGAACGGAACCCAGTCAGCGGACACGAGGAGCTGAACAGACAATTATATATCCCCCCCTCCCCCCCCCCACCCATTTCCGTGAGAGAAAGAGAGAGAGAGAGAGAGAGAGAGAGAGTGAGTGTGTGTGTGTGTTTGTGTGCTTGTGTGTGTGTCAGTAGGTGTGCATGTGTGTGTTTGTTTTTGTAGGTGTCTGTTTCCGTGTGTGTGTGTGTGTGTGTGTGTGTGTGTGTGTGTGTGTGTGTGTGTGTGTGTGTGTGTGTGTGTGTGTGTGTGTGTGTGTATGTGTGTGTGTGTGTGTGTGTGTGTCGGGCAGTGGGATAACGGGGACTTTATAATGATGAAAAGGGAGATAAGGAGTTACGAAATAATGATGATGACGATGATTCCACCAACACAATGGCAGGTAGGCTCAAAAATAACTCTGGACGATAATCTAAAAGAAGATAGAAGAAAGAAGAAAGAAGAAAAGAAAAAGAAGCAGAAGTAGAAGAAAGAAGAAAGAAGAAAGAAGATAAAAAAGAAAAGAAAAAGAAGCAGAAGAAAGAAGAAAAGAAAAAAAAGTAAGAATAAGAAAAACAAGAAAGAAGAAAAGAAAAACAAACAGAAGAAAGAAGAAAAGAAAAAGAAGCAGAAGCAAAAGAAAGAAGAAGAAAGAAGAAAGAAGATTAAAAGAAGAAAGAAGAAAAGAAAAAGAAGCAGAAGCAAAAGAAAGAAGAAAAAGAATAAGAAAAAAAAGAAGAAAGAAGAAAAGAAAAAGAAGCAGAAGCAGAAGAAGAAAAAGTATAAAAAAGAAGAAAGAAGCAGAAGAAAAAGTATAAAAGAAGAAGAAAAAAAAGAAAAAAAGAAAAAAAAAAAAAAAAAACATAAAAAGAAGAAAGAAAACAAATAATTATAGTGTTTTTGGCCGGATATGAAAATACTCCCGAGTCCTGTAACGTGTGAATGGAAACCGGACACCTGTACTGAATGTTTTTTTTTTTTTTTTTTTTTTCTGTCTTTAGGAGGATTCGATAAGTTTTCTCTCCCCGTTCAAAACAATATCGTAAGTCCCAGTAACTGAGTAATTCTGCTTGGTAATCTTTTTGATAGTCTGGTTCTGATTTTGTTTTGTTATTATACCGAAAGTGTCGAATGATATTGAGATGCAAGATAAAATAAAACTAGGTTGAGAAGATTATTATTATTATTATTATTATTATTATTTTTTTTTTTTTTTTTTTTTTTTTTGTACAAGCGAACTTATTAATGAGTGAGAAAACGTACGTCGAGTTAGATTAATTAAGTTGCTTTTGTTTTCCGAGGTAACTAGTTTATGAGATGGAATAACAACACTCAGTACGTTTAAGGGACGAGAAGAGGAAACAAAAAAATAATAATAATGATCTCAGCTAAATCTTTCATTCACTTCTATATATTCTCTGACATATTAATTTATCCAGTTATGGTGAATTTATCAAATAAACTAAAAAAACAAAATAATATGATAAACAGAGAAAAAAGGCTTTAAATAAGGGGATATATATATATATTTTTTTTGGTAAATTGGAAGGTCTCTGATTCCTCCAAACAGTGCCATGAAACGGATTCCCTCAGAGAACACACTGCTGCTAATGAGGGCGTCTGTTGTCTGGCAGAGTTTGGAGGAAATAGTGGCCTTCCAATCTCCCCTTAATGGTAGTTAGTTAGTTCGTTACACACACAAGTTAAAAGAACAATACCTAAGAATTTGTATATGTATGTATGTATGTATGTATGTATGTATGTATGTATGTATGTATGTGTGTGTGTGTGTGTGTGTGTGTGTGTGTGTGTGTGTGTGTGTGTGTGTGTGTGTGTGTGTGTGTGTGTGTGTGTGTGTGTGTGTGAGTGCGTGTGTGTGTGTGTGTGTATGTGTATATGTATGTATATGAGTGTGTGTGTGTATGTGTGTATCTATGTGTGTGTGTGTGTGTATGTGTGTGTGTGTGTGTGTGTGTGTGTGTGTGTGTGTGTGTGTGTGTGTGTGTGTGTGTGTGTGTGTATCTATGTGTGTGTGTGTGTGTGTGTGTATGTGTTTGGATATATGGGAAAACACAGACATCATAAAAAGAGGAACCGCTAGAGTGATCATCCCCGCAAAAGTTTGGTGAAAAGTTTTGTATTTTATGTTGGGTCCAGAACGATTCCATACACCCTCCCTCTTCTTATTCTCTTCTCCTTCTATGTCTGTCTGTCTGTCTGTCTGTCTGTCTGTCTGTTTATGTATCTATCTATGTGTTGATGTGTCTTTCCCTCACTCTGGGTTAGTAAGATTAATCGGTTCTCTTTGTATAATTATATTCTCAATAAGAGGGACCAAAACAGGCTTGAAAATCGTTCAATAATTCCTGGAGCCCTGTTCATGAATCGAAGTACATGTAGTAGAGATATGAATTAAATTAGTCAATGATCACACAGTCCTGAAGGGAAATAAACCCACATTGTTATATGAACCGTAAATATGGCGACATTTGACTACTTTCTTCATAGAGATTGAGGGATATATACGCTGTGTGTGTGTGTGTGTGGAATGATTACGTCACTGTAATTTTTCCTCCCAACAGACTTGCCTTCAATATTCTTATACATACTCACACATACTTCACTTCCCGCCTCTCTCTCTCTCTCTCTCTCTCTCTCTCTCTCTCTCTCTCTCTCTCTCTCTCTCAAACACACATACACACACACATATGAAGTTCCAGGTCATACTTCACGAGTGAGTTCCTTCCTTCCTTGGTGTGTCTGCCTGTTTACCGCCTCCAGGACTGATTCCCAATTTAGAGACATCAAAAGCCACGAGACTCCAACAGGACGAGAGGATAAAAACTCAGAGATGATGAGAGAAAAACAAGACGGTCCGTACACACTGTCCTTTGTCGCGCCCGTCAAGCAAGAAACGCGGCCGGGATGAATTTCTTTAATTAATCTGTTGACGATCTGTAATTAATGACTTTTTAATTACAAGCGACGCCGGGGTGAGATCGGTGACGCGGTTAACCCAAGCCGGAGCTCAGGGGGTCGGGGAGTGAAAGGTGTCGGAGTGCAGGGGTGGTCTTAAGGGTGAGTTCCTAATGCCTCCTTCCAAGGACTGACAGCCTTGTGGGGCCGCGTGGCATAGCGTACTCTTACGTCTTGTAATTTTACGTATGACGAGTTTTATCTGGCTAATTCTTCCCTTTTGGTGATTATGAAGGCGAAAAAGTCACATTTAAAGTGCTTATACTTTTTTCATTATTTGTTTCACATAGGAAAAAAATAAGACTTTTCTTGTTATTGTCCAGGAATTTTGAATAGGGTTACAAACAATTATGTTTTTTATTTATTATAATATTGTATGTGTATGTAACTTACAGCATTCCACATACTTATGAATACACTTATGTTATTATCAACTAGCTGTACCCGACCCGCTTCGCTGGTCCAAACAAACTTGAAGTGATTAGGTACAGCGCTAGAAGGAGGAGTAACAACAATCAATATTATTATTTTTTTATGATTTCTATGTAGTTCAGCATGGTTTACATACAGGGTTTTTTGCACAAATATTTTACCCGCCGAGTTTTCATATTTTTCTTAAGTTTTGTTTTTGTAAGCTGATGTCGCAGCGTGGCGGGTTAAGGATGTACTGAAAAAACCTGTATTAAACAGAAACAGCATAAACCTTTCTGTGTTGTGGTCAAACTTTCATTGCAAAACTTCAGTGTACACAAAAAAAATTGTTTTCTAGTTTGGAAGCAATATATAGATGTTCTCTGCATTCCAACACGTGAAAGTGTAACATAGAGCTGTCCATGTGTGAAGGCTGAATTGTCATAGAGATCAAGCCTTATAGATGTCATGGTTTGTCCTTGTCTCTTAATAATAGACATTCCTTATGACAGCTTCAGAGGATATTGTAATCTACGAAATGTGAAGTTTTTATGTATCTAAAACCTTCCTTGGGTCATGGCCTTTCATAATATATATAGTTTGTATGGTCTATTTCTTTTGGTTTGGGAGAAAAATGAACACAGACAAACACACACACAGACAGACGCCTCTCTTTTATAGATATAGATAATTGAAGTATATATATTATATACATGCACTGGATAGTTATGCATGCAGTATAATCATGTATGTATGTATGTGTCTCTCTGTCTTATCTATCTATCACCTCCTTCCTTCATTTTATCCTTTTATTCCTCCTCTTTCTACGTTATGCCCCCTCCTTTTCACATTCTTTTGTCATTTCTCTAGATTAAATTTCTCTTCCTTCTGCTCCCTTTTCATCTTCCAATTCCTCCTTCCATCATCCTTTGACCACTTTTCCATCTTTCATTATTTTCTACAACATTCACACTCCTCTTCTTCCTTCTTTTCCTTTCCTCTTTTCCTCCCATTTTCTCCTTTTAATTTCTTCTCTCTTTCCTTTTATCTTTATCCCTACCTATTGTCATCCTTTGTCACTTCTGCTCTCCCTCCTTTACCTTCTAAATCTCCTTTGTATATTTCCCTTCTTTCTTCGTGTCCATTTTATTTTCATTCTCCCTTTTTTCCACCATCTATCTCCCTCACATTCTTCCATTCCTCTGTCATCTCTCTTCCATCAAGTTTCTTCCTTCCTCCTTCATTTCTCATCTTCCACCAATTCTTTTCCCTCTCTCTTTCCTCTTCTCTTCCTCCTTAACCTCTCTCCGTCCTCTTCCTTCCCTCATTCTCCTCTTCCTCTTCCATCATTTCTCTTCCCTCCCCTCCTTCATGCACCTCTCTCCTGCCTCTACCATCATTCCTCTTCCCTCCCCTCCTTCACCTCTCTCCATCCTCTTCCATCTATTCTCCTTCACCTCTCTTTCTCCTTCTGCTCCCTTTCTCCCCTCCCTCTCACACAGTAGTTATATTCAATGGTACAATCTGATAATTAAGGTGGTGTAGGCTGCTCATAAAAGAGAACTGAGAACAGTGTCTGAAAAGGATAAAAGAGTGGCTTTGTGTGCCATATAAGGGTTCAATAATAACCCAAGTGGATGGATGGATGGATGGATGGATGGAAAAAGGATAGAGGGACAGATTGAGTGGATACTATACTGGGGATGCAAGAGACGAGTGTTGGTTGTAGGATAGAGGGACCGTATAGACTGAAGGTGGAAGGGAAAGGATAGTGCATGAGGTTGGGATGGATGTACAGTATGGATATCAGGAGTGGATTGTGGAATGAATGGATGGACAGATGGAATGGGACTGCTGGGGATTTTGAGTGGGAGAAAGATTAGAGGAATTGATATAATATATACTAAAGATGGAAAAGGGAAGAATATATGGGGAGGGAGGGACTCTAAATAAATTGAAGTATATGAAGGGAGGTAGTGGAAGGGATGGAGGAAGTGTATATTGAGAAGGGTTGAGGATATATATAGAAAGAGTAGAGAACAGAGTTGTGGATATAATATTATATTACAAGCATTAATGCATATGCGCAATCATCGAGCCTTCCACCCCAACCCCCGACACACACGTAAGCATTCACTAATTATTATCATTATTATTATTATTATTGTTATTATTATTATTATTATTATTATTATTATTATTATTATTATTATTATTATTATTATTATTATTATTATTATTATACCATCTTTACTTCTCACAAAAGACGGGGATCAGTAGAATGACACAGGACAATACATTAAGATATTTATGTAATAATATATCATGAGCTTCTTCAGAGACAACATAATATATTTTAATCACACTGGAAACTACAGACTCCTCCAAACCAAACAATAAAACAGACCACATCAACCAAAAAAAGGTGCCCTGCATGTTTCTTATAACAGTATGGAGGAATCGGGAGTCTCAAATGTGCCACCACTACATCACCACCTAACACAGACAAAATACAGGTTCTATAAAACTCTACACAGACAAAACACAGGCTCTATAAAAAAAAACATGAGGTTGGCGAGGATGCGTGTACACTAAGTAGGTTGAACACTGATGCGCATACGTATTGACGATAATTATTCTCCCGGGGCTCGAACGTAAAGTAAAGAATCATATGAATTGTTTATGGGCCCAGAAGGAGACACAGAGTGCATCGTCATCAATCCTATAATTTAATGCTGGCTGGTGCATGGTTTGTTTACATGCAGTTGAATAAGACAGTCGAGTTTTGATCATGATATAAATTTTAGGACGACGAAGTTAATTTAGATCAAGGTTAGTTGATGTAATTTAGATCAGGGTTAGTTGATGTAATTTAGATCAGGGTTAGTGTATGTAATTTTGACTCTTAAGGTCGAGGTAATCTCTCGTTGTGAATTTAGAAGGCGTACATACATAATACAGCTTGTGTGTGTGTGTGTGTGTCCGTGTGTATATACCATTTCAGTTTTTGTGCGTATATCATTCTTCAGTGTGTGTATGAGTGCATGTGAGTGAGTGTGTGTGTGTGTGTGTGTGTTTGTGTGCCTGTGTGTGTGTGTGTGTGTGTTTGTGTGCCTGTGTGTGTGTGTATGTGTATGGGTGCATGTGCGTGTGTGAGTGTATGTATATGAGTGCATGTGCGTGCGTGCGTGTGAATCCGTGTGTGTATGTATGTATAGGAGTGCGTGTGTGTGTCCAGGATGATGAAGCACAAGTTAGTACCAGCGTGGAGTACCGTGACAGCCTCGTATTAGCGGCACACTCCTCCCTCTCAGCCCAGCCAAATCACCTCCATTATCAGTCCTAAACGCCCTAATTAGGCCACCCCGGGAGAAAGCCAAGTAATCCCCAAGAAATTCTATTAATTATCACCCCCTTTTTCGGCCCACTCGTCCCAAAAATACACACGAAAGATAATCATGAGAAACAGGTGAATTAACGTAGGTAGGTGAGCAGGTGAGTGGAGGGAGTGTGTAGCTGAGTGGAGGGAGTGTGTAGCTGAGTGGAGGGAGTGAGCAGGTGAGTGGAGGGAGTGTGTAGCTGAGTGGAGGGAGTGAGCAGGTGAGTGGAGGGAGTGTGTAGCTGAGTGGAGGGAGTGTGTAGCTGAGTGGAGGGAGTGTGTAGCTGAGTGGAGGGAGTGTGTAGCTGAGTGGAGGGAGTGTGTAGCTGAGTGGAGGGAGTGTGTAGCTGAGTGGAGGGAGTGTGTAGGTGAGTGTGCAAGGCTGTGTCTGAGTTGAGGGGAGGCATCCAACTACAGTATATAGTTAGTGTGTTTCCTGGTACATTTTGAAGGCTCCAGTATTCTCCACTATTCTTGAAGTATACTTTTTCCGGGTATCATCAATGTGTGTGGTAATAAGGATTCTCTTTGTCGTCTCGTTATCTGATTCGGATTGAAATATTTATGAATGACGTAAAGTATATTTATTGACCTTTATTTGAGTACGTGAAGCTGTGAACTGTATATCTGCTGTTTTATGACGTGGCAAGGATTTAGTTAGTGGTTTAGATACTTAGTTATTATAGGAGAAGAACAATTTTAAGATATATAAATGAAATAAAATAACCCTTGAAAATCAAAATAGTCAAAATAATACAGATCCAGTGATAAAGCTCAGTAAACAGTTAACAGAAAGCAGAGCAAAGAGACAAACTAGTGCCGGAGACAATAAACACGTAAAGAAAGAAGACGAATTAAGGAAACCCTGTGATTGTGTATTGGAATTGGAGGCTTTTGATTCCTCCTGACTATGCCACAAAACACAATCCTTCCATATAGGTGGTGCTTCGTGGCAATATTTGAAGGACTCATTTGCCTTCAATTTTCTGACTACATCACAAATAGACAAATAAAAAGCACACATATTAACAAAAGGCGAATAAAGCAAAAAACAAAAATCAAACAAACAATGCATAATGAAGACAGGTGGTGAAGAATCCTGCTGGAGCCTCCGGTGAGTGTGTGTGTGTGTGTGTGTGTGTGTGTGTGTGTGTGTGTGTGTGTGTGTGTGTGTGTGTGTGTGTGGCCAACCCAACCCTCGCGTGAGACCAGGGTGTAAATCATTCCTTCGCCAGTCGGGCTTTTTACACCGTCAGCCTCTACCGTCTACTGTACCGGGCTGGCTGGGTCTCTCTCTCTCTCTCTCTCTCTCTCTCTCTCTCTCTCTCTCTCTCTCTGGCTGCCGCTTCCCCACACCTGCCCCGTAACTCAGACCCGCCGACGCCCACTTAAGGGACCCTGTGATGTAGTCTGAAAATTAGAGTTATTCGAGTCCTTCAAATATTGCCACGAAACATCACCTATATGGAAGGTGTTTGTTTCGTGGCGTGGTCAGGAGGAATCTGAAGCCTCCAATTTTCATACACGATAACAGGGTCCTTAAGGGGATAATTTGTTATTATACCAGAAAACAGAGACGCCCTCAGTTGTACAAATACATAGGGAATCTGTTTCGTGGCATAGTTTGGAGGAATCAAGAGCCCTTTAATTTCTCAAGATAGAACAACCAAACCCCCTTAAAAAGGAACCTGTGGTCGTGTATGAAGAAAACTGGTGGCTTCTGATTCCTCCTATCCACGCCACGAAACAAACACCTTCCATATAGGCGGTGTTTCGTGGCAATATTTGAAGGACTCGAATAACTCTAATTTTCTGACTACAACACATGCAGGGTCCCTTAAATAAAAAAAAAAAACACTAGTGGAGATGAGTTAGTGGTGAAGGTGTGTATGGCCTTGACGACACCATGCAGGGGTATTGAGCTGTAGGGGGGCACCGGTACCCTGTCACCCCTGGCTACTACTCTCACATAAGGGATACTGAGGGTGAGGGAGAGGGGAAGGGAGAGAGAAAGAGAGGGGGAAGAGAGGGGAAGGGAAAGAGAGAGGGGGAGAAAAGGAGGAGAGGGATATTGAGAGGGAGAGGGGGAGGGAGAAGGAGATAGGGGATGGAGAGGGGTAGGAGGGATGGGGGAAGGAGGAAGAAGGGAGGGGGGAAGGAGGAAGAAGGGAGAGGGGAAGGAGGGAGGGATAATTAATAAACTCACTGCTTGTTTACCAGACAGTGGGGTTTGAGTAGCAGGGGTAGGGGCACCAATATTAGTACTGTTACTAGTGGCTTCCCTAAGGGTGTGTGGGAGTGGGGGCGTTACAGAAGGAGGGGGTGTGGAACTGAAGGAGAGGTGGGTGGTACTGAACACCTTAAGGACCCAATGATCGTGTATGAGAGTCGGTGATGGCTTTTCATTCCTCCTGACTATGCCATGAAACACACTAACACACTAACCTCCAATAATTTTCTGACTACATCAACGGGTCCAATAATGGCTCCTACACTAAGTGAGACTAATACACAATTATTTTCATATACACTTTGAATATGTCCTAAGCAAATAGGTATGAATATACAAACAAATTGAAAAAAATAGCTGGAGAAATATATACATAGCATAATCAACACGTGCATTATTCGAGACTAAAAGTGTTATTGATTTTTTTTATATAAATATGAAAAACTAAAAGAGAAAAAATAAATATTTCTTTCCCCACAGATTTGCATCCATAATGTTCGACCCTTCAAGTTAATCTTTTTCGGCGTCCTAAAAAAAAAAAAAAAAAAAAAAAAAGTATGTATCAGAGGAATGATGAAAGCAAAAACTCGGTTCTCCTTCCTCCCTGTTATTTAAAGTAATCAAGTCCAGGTTTTTGCTGTAGCGTGAACCAGTTCGAATCAAGTTAAGGACCTCCGTGGTATAGTCAGATTATTGGAGGTTACAGAGTCCTTCAAACATTGCCACGAAACACCACCTGCATTAAAAGAGCTTGTTTCGTGGCACAGTCAGGAGGAATCAGAAGCCACCAGGTCTCGTACACTAGCAAAGGGTCCCTTATGGAGGCATATATAGTAGAGTTGGTAAATCTGGACTTACTGATTCCTTCAAGCTCCATCAAGCAACAGGAAACCATTATTTTAGCTAAATCTGGTTCTGTTTCCTGACACACTTTGGAGGAATGAAGACGCTCTAATATACCAAAGGCATTTATTTATATATACTATCCCCGTAATGAAGAGTCTGTCAAGGAGTGAACATTGCCCCGTATTCCATTGCTGTGTGTTAGTGATGGACGAGGGAACCTGCTAATACGGCTTTATTGTTCTTTATCACGTCAGCGGTGCACTATAAATCTAAGGCTAATATAGATGTAAATGTACACAAGGTGACACTAAGTATTGCTCTCTCCATCCTAATTAACTCTTCCCAGTTTTTTATTATGCATAAGAAAGGGAGGTTTTGGAAGAATGGCGCGAGTCTGCACACTTTGACTCAAAAATATCTACCATAACCAGTGTTGAGATATTTAGGAGAAAAAGTATATGTACTGTAATAACAAACACTGTCAACTGATTTTTCATCAAAATTATATTCAATCAATAATGAACCAAATGAGATGAAAAGGTTCCTCTATATAGTTCTTCAGTTGTTATTTATTTCACACCACTTTACTTGATAATTAATTAGGGGCAATTAATTAATCTCTTGTGCTCAAATTAGAGGGTCATGGATTCCTCCAAACTAGGCTATGCCAGAAGACAAATGAATTCATTTTTAGCTCCGGCCTCAGCCAAGAGCTCAAGGTCTTATCGTAATTATTGTTCTTGTTCTTCTTGGGGCGACAACTTCTAAAATGCTTCAACTGACTCACTCACTCACTCATTCTTCTTGGGTCGACCATTTCTTAAAAGGGGTTCAACTCACTCACTCACTCACTCATTTCACTTGAATCATTAAGAGCCGGAGCTTTTGAAGGGTTTTCCTTCATGTTCTTGTTTATTAGAATATTTTAATGGTTTGTAGGAATCAGTAGCACTATCTAATTAAGGTTGAAGAGACTATACCCTCATTAACACCTGAAATTGAACTGGGCACAGAATCAGCGCATACCGACAGATAGTGTAGCTACCTCTCCTCTCGTCTGTGTGATACTCGTCACTGCATAGAAAGAAACCTTACCGAGTAGCGCCATCCCCTAGTTTTATTTGGCTACATGACACATAAAATGGATTGGTAAAGTATATAACATGCATAAAACTTTTCTACTTTCGTCTCAGGCTCGTCATTCAAGATTTGCAACCTTTGAATGATTTTATACCGACCATCCCAACGACGATTTGGAGCGAATCAAAATAAATGATAAAAGTAAACAGTCGTCCTTGGGTATAGAGACAAAGAACAGAGCCCCACCTGTCACCCTCGGCCCTCCAATAACGTCCGTAATCACATCATCCATTGGGAAGGGAAATTATGTACAACAGACGACGTGACGCGAAAGAAAAATTAATTATTATTGCACTCGGGAACAACTCCATAACGATATCAAGGAAGTAATTTAGGTGTGACAGTGATAAAAAGTTGTAATTACGATATATGCAAGACAGTTTTTTACACACATACGGTTGTCTACATACATGTGCATCACACACACTCACACACGGATTCATATGCATACACAAGTAGTCACAAGCACTCGTATACATGCAGTCATATACATTCATACAAACACATACACCCAATGGAATATTGCACACAGTTACATGTATTTTCAAACACGCAAACAAAAATGTACATTATAAAAAATAACACACACACACAACAACAAACATGGACATCACCAAATAAGCATGCACACATACTCACTAAAACACACTATCATTAATACACCTAGAAACACATATGTACACTATTATATAAGTACTGTACACACATGCACACACAAAAATTAAAAATACAGTGGGATAACAGTTCGACTCCTTAATTCTCAATATTCAAGGCGGCTGACAGTACACTTCCTCCTCCTCCTCCTCCTCCTCCTCACTGTCTTCTCTTCAACTCTCCTCTCCTCCTCCACCTCCACTTCACAGCAACAATAAAATACGCAAAATAAAAAAAGGAAACAAATACAGGGACGAATTGATTGGAAAACACGTTACTTCCTCTATAAATAAACACATAAATTTTCCTCTGACATCCTCGTGTTGTGTTGTTCAATTTAATTTCTATTTACCGTGCATTTTCCTTTATTTTTTTTTTTTCATATTTTCGCGAGGTTTGATGTGTCGATATTTTATGCCAACCATTCCATTCCTTATCAGGGCCCCATCTTCATTCCTACCTTCCCACCACCTCCCTCCTCATCCTTCCTTCCACCTCCCTCCTTATCCCTCCTTCCCCCCCCTCCCCCCCCATCTCTCTCTCTCTCTCTCTCTCTCTCTCCAAATCGGCCACTTCCTGTCGCTCATCGTCCATTATTCTTGTTGTTTGTTGTTGCATGAATAGAGAATGATCTGGTTCACCTGGTCGATCCGTCACTGTACCCACAACTACTCATCTCGGGGACTATATTTTCTCGGCCCCTCTGTAATTACCGGAATGGTCCGTTTATCTAAAAGCTCTAGCCAGATGTTTACCTCTTCCAACAACGTACATACAGGGGTTTTCCATTAGCAGTTCGGATCGTCTGGAGTTCGTTATTCGACAAGTATCATCCAAGAGTAAGTCGTTTGTTATTCATGTTTAACGTTGGTAGTATATTATGATTACAAAAAACAAAACAAAAAACTAATGATATATTCGCAGGACAGTTGTAGCCACGATTCTCTGCCTCACAGCTTACCTCATTTAGGTTTAGCACAAATTCAAGAAGATGCTACAGAAAGATCCATTGTCCTCAACTGTGGATATTTATCATCTCAGTTCATCAAGCTGGTCCAGTCTTGTGGTCAGTTATTTTCTCTTTTGGCTTCTTGACGTCCTCCTCTCGTATGCCTCACCCTCTCTACTCACTTGTAAGATAGTATCCATAAAAATGTATATACAGTATTTATCCATCCATCCATCTTGTCACCCATCAACTTAGCAGTTTATCCAACTTGTTTCTATTCTCACGCTATCCTGAATCATTTAGGGTAGTGTCTGTATATACCTATCCTTCCACTTATCCATCTATCCGTCTCTTCAGTTGTTTATCCATCCCCATATGCCTTATCCACCTATTCTTACACAGCCAACTTGTAGCAAGACGGTATCTGAATATTCATCATCCCATCCATTTATTTCATCCATCCATCCATCCAGCTGTTCATACCCAACTGATCCCAGTCTTCAATTTTTGTTGCCAGACCCAACTGTAAGGTAGTTTCTCAATATTATATAATTCTATCTATCTATCTATATCTATCTATCTATCTATCTATCTATCTATCCATCCATTCCTTCCTTCCTTCATATGGCTGATTATAAACTCTAACCCTATCCACTTATTCTTGCCCGGCTCATTTGTTAGATAGTGTCTCTCTATGTATCCTTCTATATCCATTCACCCATCCATCCATTTCCATTCATTCATACAGGAGATTATCCACTCTGTCCCTATCCTCTTATTCTTGTGTGAGCCACTTGTAAGGTAGTGTCGCCTCCACTTACCACTAATACACCCCCTCGCCTTCTCCCCCCTCCCTCTCCTGTTTATAATTTACATAATAGCCTGCCAGACCAGCCCAGCCCAACCCAACTCAGCCCAGCCACCTTCCAACTCCTGCCCTCTCCTCACGCCCACATACACACACACACTCGCTCACCTGTCCACCACCATACCCTCTCCTTATATCCATACACACATACGAACACACACAAAACCTACCCACTATGATATCCACTCTCCTTACTCACACACACACACACACACACTTCTACTAGCATGCCATCTCCTTGTATCCATTCACACACACTATAGACACGCACACAAAACCTATACCACTATTTTATCCACTCTCTTTGCACACAAGCACGCACACGCACACACACGCACACACACACGCACACACACACACACCATCGTACCAACTCCCCACCCACCCATCCCTTACATCTGCTATACACTATACATACACTATAATATATTCTCATCCACACATACAGTACACACCACTCATTGTCGCATATCCAGTCTCCTTGCATGGATGAAACCCACACTATTATCCACACCCACCCGTCCCCCAACCCCCTAGCCCAGTCATCCACCAACCTAGCCGATCCATTCACCCGCCCACCCACCCATTCAATTATCAATTTTCATGCCCAGCCACCCAGTCATGGATTAACCTGCCCGTCCACTGAGTCATCTGTTTACTTGCCCAGCCACTCATCAAAACACAGCCGCCCTTCAAAACACACACAACCACACACCCATCAAAACACACACAACCACACACCCATCAAAACACCCCCTCCCCATCAATAACATACCCGTCTTCACACACACACACACACACACACACCACCTGGCTCAGCTTCCCCTTAATGTGTACAACCTTCACTTAGGGTTATCCCAATTAACCTGATGAATTTATTTACTAACCGAACCTTCGACTTCCTCTCCTCTCCTTTACTTGTCAGACTCCGGGGCCAATTTTGATCGATAAATTTTCTCTGCCGCGATAAGGATTTAAGATATTTCACTCGGCGTCAGTGCTGTAAATACACGTCCTGCCTGAAGAGTGAATTACAGGGCTTGATGGTGGCAGAACTACTATTAAAATGTATTACTCCTTGTCGCTTCCAACGCTGTCAAAAGTGTGTACAGCCTGATACAAGAGGAGTCGTGGGCAATAGTCACTGATAACGATGATGATGATGTTACTGCCGGGGTATACGATATCTGCGTGGAGTCTGTCAATGGAGGCATTAGTTGTCGTACCGTATACAGTTATCGTAATAGCCAAGACCATGATTATTATATTTCATTACACCGCCCCGAAGGGGAGGGTGTATCGTTTTCGGTGCCGGATATTTATTTATCTGTTCGTGTGTTTGTTTATGGTCTAGCGTCCACAGGTTTAGCCGTATGATGTTCTTTTTTTTTCTATTGATAGATATTCATCATAAAACAAAATGATTAACTTTTGGGCAAAATCGGTCGAAGGTCAAGGTCACAAAAAAAAGAAAGATAGCAAAGGGCGAGTGGTCGCTGGCATCTGTAAGGGGCGGTTTTGCCATCACATGATGTCTTGTTTTATTATTATTTATGTTTATTTTATTTTTATAGTCAGCAAAACAAGGTATTATCTATCGTTGCTCTTTGATACAGTACGACTCATGAGACGAAACGAGTGGCTATTGTGTCAAAACAAAGGGAAAATGAGTGAGTGTTCAATGGGAAACAGATGAAATCCAGGTGTGTTGTGTCTATAGGAAAAGATACACCAACTCAGAAGAAAAGAAATATCACACGTAAAGGAAGAAAGAGTAGGACAAAAAGTGCTGAGGAGGGGGAGGAGGGGGAGAGGGGGAGGAAGAGTGTGGCAGGAGGAGGAAGAGGAGGAGGAGGAGGAGGAGGAGGAGGAGAAAGAGGAGGAGGAGGAGGAATAAATTTAAAGGGGAACTTATAGCAAAGAAAAAAAGGGTGAACAACAAGAAAGAAAGAGGAAGTAGGAAAGAGGAGGAATATAAGTATTAGGAGGAGGACAGGAAGGAAAAGAAGAACGGAAGGAGGGAAGAGAGGAGGGGAAAGAGGGGAGGGACGGACGGAGAAAGAGTAGGGAAGGATGGAGGAAAAGAAGGGGGAGGTAGGGAGAGAGGGGTGAAGGAATAGTATAAATGAGGGATAAAAAGGGAAAGAGTGAGAGAGGAAATGAAGAAAGTGAGGAAAGAACGGTAGGGAAGGAGGAAAACGGAAGGTAAGTTGGAAGGAGGAAAACAGGAAGGAAGGAAGGAAGGAAGGAAAGAAAGAAAGAAAGAAAGAAAGAAAGGAAGGAAGGCAGGGAAAAATGAAAGAAAGTAAGATAGGGAGGTAAGGAAGGAAAGAAAGTAAGATAGGGAGGTAAGGAAGGAAAGAAAGTAAGATAGGGTGGAGGGAAAGAAAGGGAAGAATGACAGGAGCATTTATTGTGGAAGGAAGAGAGCCCAAGTCAACCATCCAGTCATCCAGATACTACTACAACCACTACTACTACTCCTCCTACTCCTCCTTGTGTGTTGGACCAGTTGCGTGCAGGGGAGCCATAAATAAGTGTCTATACAACCTTGTGGTCGACGCAATCTTTCAGGCAGGCTGTAGTTCGGAGCAGTGTTGTTGGTGGTGGTGGTGGTGGTGAGGTGAGAGAGTGAGTGAGTGGGGCGGTGGCTAGTCTGTATGTACACACACACACACATTATATACTCGCTGACACACACACACATTATATACTCATACGCACACACGCATTATATACTCACTGACACACACACACATTATATACTCACAAACACACACATTATAATTATACTCACTGACACACATTATATACTCACAAACACACGCGCACACACACACACATCACATACTCACAAAAACACACACACACATTATACACTCAAACACACACACACACACATTACATACTCATACATACCACACGTACAAGTATATTATATAACCATGTACACAAAGTTGTAAACAAACACACACACACAAAGGCGCACCCATACATACACACACAGAACGCACTCACACACACAAACACGCATAAGTATAATGTACACACACACACCTTTTTTTCGTGTAATTTGTATGTGATTTTCGACGATAATAACAAGGATTTAGCGAGGCCATAAGAACAGGTTTTAGCTCCTCTGGATTGCGTGAGAATTTAGTAACACTGATTAGCTTAAGTCGCTCCTCCTCCTCCTCCTCCTCCATCTCCTCCTCCTCCTCCTCCTCCTCCATCTCCTCCTCCTCCTCCTCCTCCTCCATCTCCTCCTCCATCTCCTCCATCTCCTCCTCTATCTCCTCCTCCTCCTCCTCCATCTCCTCCTCCTCCACCTTATTCTTTTTCTCTTCCTACATTTGACTCCTATAGGTGGTAATATATTTCTAAGACTGAGAATGTTGTAATGTATCATAATGGAATGACTTAAAATTGGACTGAAAAATCCACTACAGAACTTAAGGCACTTCTAGCTATTGGCATGACACACACACACACACACACACACACACACACACACACACACACACAATAAACTAAACATATTAAATTTCGGAGGTAAAAAAAAATGAAAAAAAAAATAAAAAAAAAATAATAATAAGATGGGCAGGATGAACAAGGCTTTCCACCCAAACAGAGCTTTAATTATGACAAGTGGTTGGACAAAATGATTCCAGTGTGCAAGGGGGGAATATAATGCTAGTAACCCCGAGGACACGTAGAGTCTATAATCCCAGGGTGGAGGTATGAGAGGGTGAACCTTTTTGACCTCTGTGGCATGGCTGCTTCTTGCCTGTCTGATGAATTGGCGACCCGTGACTTAAGAGAATTTAAGAATACGATGAAAGTTGGAGTGAGTGGAAGAGAAAAGAGAGTGGACAGAGAGAGAGAGAGAGAGAGAGAGAGAGAGAGAGAGAGAGAGAGAGAGAGAGAGAGAGAGAGAGAGAGAGAGAGAGAACGTGAAAGAGAGAGAGAGAGAGAGAGAGAGAGAGAGAGAGAGAGAGAGAGAGAGAGAGAAAGAGAGAACGTGAAAGAGAGAAAGAGAAAGAGAAATAGGGAAAGAGAGAGAAAGAGAAAGAGACAGAGAGAGAGAGAGAGAGAGAATAAGGATGCAATTTTTAAGAGAGAAAAAACAAAAAAATATCTTGAGCCCCCCAAAATTATGTTAAGATTCAGGTAAATAAATAAATTGATGTCGAAGGTAAAATATGAAGATGACAAAGCCAAGAGAGAAATTCGGTAGCCTGAGAGAATGTCTGACGGGGAGGAGGAGCACTGGAGAGAAGAGGAGGAGGAGGAGGAGGAAGAGGAGGAGGAGGAGGAAGAGGAGGAGGAGGAGGAGGAGGAGGAGGAGGAGGAGGAGGAGGAGGAGGAGGAGGAGGGGGGGGAGGAGGAGGAGGAGAACGTTGAGGAGGAGGGGAAGTGGAGAGAAGAGGAAGTGGAGAGAAGAGGAAGTGGAGAGAAGAGGAAGAGGAGAGAAGAGGGGGGGGGGGAAGTGGAGAGAAAGGGAAGAAGTAAAAGAGGAGGAGGAGGTGGAGGTGGAAGAGAACTGGAGAGAAGAGGAGGAGGAGAAGGAGGGTGCAGGAGGAGGAATAAAGCGGACAAATAGAAAAAAAAAAGCAGAGGACAAAATAAGAAAAGGAATAAAGAGGATAAAAAAAAGAGGTGGAAAAGAGTACAGGTAATAATATAGAATAAAGGAAAAATAAGCATAGAAAAAGCGAACAAGAGAAATGAGAAGGAGAAGCGTAGAATAGCGAAATATGAAATGAAGTTATAAATAGTAGAAAGGGAAGAGAACAAAAGGAAGAAGGAGGGGATGAGTAGGAGTGGAGGAATGGGGGGGAGCGGAGGGAGTGAGTGGGGGGAGTAAATGGGAGTGGGTGAGTGGTGGGAGTGAAATAGAGTGGGAGGGAGTGGGAGGGAGTGGGAGGGAGTGGGGGAATGGGGGAAATATTAAAGTAAAAAAGTATTAAAGTAAAAAAAGTATTAAAGTAAAAAAAAGTATTAAAGTAAAATAAGTATTAAAATAAAATAAGTATTAAAATAAAATAAGTATTAAAGTAAAAAAAGTATTAAAGTAAAAAAGTATTAAAGTAAAAAAAGTATTAAAGTAAAAAAAGTATTAAAGTAAAATAAGTATTAAAATAAAATAAGTATTACAGTAAAAAAAGTATTAAGATAAAAAAAGTATTAAAGTAAAAAAAAGTATTAAAGTAAAAAAAGTAAAAAAGTAAAAAAAGTATTAAAGTAAAAAAAATATTAAAGTAAAAAAAGTATTAAAGTAAAAAAAAGTCTTAAAGTAAAAAAAATATTGAAGTAAAAAAAGTATTGAAGTAAATAAAAGTATTAAAGTAAAAAAAAGTATTAAAGTAAAAAAAAGTATTAAAGTAAAAAAAGTATTGAAGTAAAAAAGTATTAAAGTAAAAAAAAGTATTAAAGTAAAAAAGTCTTAAAGTAAAAAAGTATTAAAGTAAAAAAAGTCTTAAAGTAAAAAAGTATTAAAGTAAAAAAGTATTAAAGTAAAAAGAAGTCTTAAAGTAAGGGAAGGCGTAGGGAGGAAGTAGGCAAAGATATCACCCGTGCTACACCAATCGTAATGCTGGAATCTATGTCTTTCTGCCCTTTAGCTCGGCACTCTCTCTCTCTCTCTTTTGTCTATTTTATTCTCTCTCTCTCTCTCTCTCTCTCTCTCTCTCTCTCTCTCTCTCTTTCGTTTACTTTTTTCTCTTTCCCTCTTTTCCCCTTCTCTCTTTCTCACACAATCTTGTCTATATCATTCTCTCTCTCTCTCTCTCTCTCTCTCTCGTCTCTCTCTCTCTCTCTCTCTCTCTATCTCTCTTTATTGCCGACATTCTCACTTTTCGTACTTGTCTTACTATTTCAGTTTCTCTTCCATGCCGTTATTCTCTTTCTCAATGTGTTTCTCTCTCTTCCTCTCTCTATTTCATTCTGTAACTCACACAGACTTTCTTGCCAGTCTCCTTGCTCTCACCCCTCCTCTCTCTCTCTCTCTCTCTCTCTCTCTCTCTCTCTCTCTCTCTCTCTCTCTCTCTCCGTTTACATTTTTTTGGGGGGTCTTTTATATATATTTTTTACTTATACATTCACATGTTTGTTTTTTCGAATACCGGTAGGTAATTTTCTAACTTTCCATTGGGGTATGTTTATATATATAATTATTTTTATCAATAGTTTTGATATTCTTATTTATTTTCAACTTTAGTTTTTGTTAGCATTGTCATTCACACACACACACACACACACACACACACACACACACACTCTCTCTCTCTCTCTCTCTCTCTCTTTCTCTCTCCTCTGCCACAGGAGTAACCCTCATTTCCATCTTACTCTCACTCTCACTACAGCCCCCTCCCCCCATCTCTATATCCCTCCTTTTCTTGTCCACCATTCCGTGTCTTTCTCTCGTATCCCCCTACCCCCGTCCGTCCTCCAGGCTCCCCCCTCCTCCCCCTCCTACGCTTCACCCCCCACCCCACCTCCTCCATCCCAGCATCAACCATCCCTCCCCCCTCTTCAGTTGCCCCTCCCCCCATCTCCTCTTCTCCGACTCGTTCACCCTCTCCATCTTTTTCTTCTCTCTTCTTCCTCCTCTTCTTATCTTCTTGGCTCCCCCTTCCCTCTCTATTTCTATTTTTACTTCTGCTTCCCTCTTCCCTTCTTATCCATATTCTTCTTCCTTCTATTTACATAGCTTCTCTGGTTTTCTCTTCTTACCATTCTCTCCCCTTCCCAATCCTCTCTATTACTACCTGACCCGTTTCCTATTTCTTTTTCATTATATTCTCCTTTTACTACCTAATTTCCTCACTCTCCCCTTCCCTACCTTCTTATCTCCCTATCCCTCTTCCCTTTCTTCTTCCAACAACCTCCCCAGCTAGCCACCTATCCCCTTCCACTTCCTATTCCACAATATTTTGTTTCCCTCACTAAACCCCTCGGTCCCTCCCTCCCATTCCCTTCCTCATTCCTCAATCCCTTCATCTCTCCTTCCCATGCCATTCTTCCTCCTCCCCAACCTCCTTGTATTTTCAATTCCCCCAACCTTCCTTCCTTCATATCTTCGTCTATCCTTCCCATTCCATTCTTCCTCCTCCTCCAACCCCTTCATCTCTCCCTCCCTTCAAATCATTCCTCTTTCCTACATCTCTTCCTTTTTTCCCATCCTTACTCCTTCGCTCACCCGCTTGTCTCTCCAATCAATCCTTCCTCCGTCTCTTCCTCTCTCCCATCCTTCCTCCTTCCCTTAACCCTTCGTTTCTCCCTCCCTTCCCATCTTTCCTCTTCGTCCATCTCTCCTTCCCATCCCATCCTTCCTCCATCTCTTCCCCTCTCCCTCCCTTCCCCCACTCGGAGCAGGCAGCCTTGGGGCCGAACACAGTATGGCCGAAAGCTTCAAGTATCGACTACCGTGTTTAGAGACGTGCGGACAAAGACACCTCGCATCCAAAGGCAAAAACAAAAGAACGTCAGTGAGTATAGACGCCGGGGCCTGGGATACTCTTCTATACTCTATACTCTTCCTTCCAGCAGCAGCAGCATCAGCAGTAGTGACGGGGTTTGTGCTTTGTTGGGGCAGCCGAGGCGATGAGAGGGGAAGGGATATTAATAAAACACATGGGGTCCTCCTCCTCCTAGCTTGTCTGATTCCCTGCCTTCTTCTTCTTCTGCGTTCCCTTCCCTCTCCCAGCTCTCTCGCACTCCTCTCTTTCACTCTCTTTCCCCCTCTCGCTCTCTCTCTCACACACTCACACTTCACTCCCGAACCCCAACCCCCTATCATTGCCTCCTCTCTCTCTCTCTCTCTCTCTCTCTCTCTCTCTCTCTCTCAGCCGAGTATCTTGGCGGAACACTCGTGATGGAAAAAATATATATATCCCTTTGTCTGGAGACGCTGAGCTTGGTAATATATACCGTCAAAAACAAGTTGTATGGACGTCTCTCTCACTACATCCTTGAGCTGATTTGAAAAAAGAAAATCCTTATTTTGGCTGGAATCCTGGAGGATAAGGCGTACCCCCGCCTAGTCTTACATAAAATCTTTATGGAATCGGGAAATACATCAAGGCAAGGCTCCCGGGGCCCTAAAGCCTCCGTCCGAGGAGTTGGCAGCTCGGGTATTGGGTAAGGAAGGACGCTGACGGAGGCTTGGCAACCTGCCTGAACCTCCACCAGCCAATAGCTGACCCGATCGCGACCTATCGGCCAATAGAACTGATCACAGACTCTCAATCATCCATTCGGAGACCGGTATTGGAACCAATCATCCAATCAGGGACCAGTATCGGAGCCAATCGACCAATGAGGGTGGCGTATTGCTCCAGACCTGACCAATCGTACGGTCGGTTGGTAGTGTGCATGAGCAATGAGGTGTTAGTTGGCCGACTGTCCCGTGTCACAAGAATCCAAATTTCAAACACCTCTCAGAGTCGACCACCTCCATCAGTGGGTGTGCCAGGTAGACAGATGTACCCTTCATCATTTAGACTTCATCTGGACAAAGTACCATCACCAACAGATGACACAATACAGAGATAAAAATGGGTTTGAGCAGAGGAAAGCATCGCATCTGGCGCCCGAGAGCAATATCGGGGGGCGTCGCTCCCCATAAGAAGAATCAATACCAGACCGGCGCCTCTCAACTTGACGCATCGCGACCACCTTAGAAGAATTTTGCCTTTTCTCTTCACTTTGATTTCTCCAATTTGTTTCGTATTCGTGTTCACAGAGGGGTTCTAGAATACCAAGAATAACATAGGGTATTGTTTGACAGCCCACATCACCGGCTGGACTCGCTCAAAGCCTGTCTATCGAAGCCGGAGTGAGGAGAACCTTGTGGACGATCCCTGAGAAAAGTCGACCATGATTTCCAGATTCTTCCGTACAGAGCCGCGCACAGTCGTTTCATGGTTGCCATTTTTCTTTCAAGGATAGGATCAGATATGCTCTCTACGACACTCACTCTCTTTCTTTCTCTTTCTCTTTCTCTCTCTCTCAAGCTCACTATACTATCGTTCTCACACACGCACATACTCTCATTCTCTCTCCCTCCCTCCCACCCTCTTCATTGCCCTACGTCACTCGTTCCTTCTCTCCCTCATTCATCTACCTCACTTCTATCTGAAAGCTTCCTCGACCTCTTTTCCCCCCCTCCTCCCCCCCTCTCTCTCTCACTGTAACAGAACCCTCACCCGTAACTTCCATGTATCTTCTCTCTCTCTCTCTCTCTCTCTCTCTCTCTCTCTTACTCCAGCACTCTCCCCACCCTCTCTCTCTCTCTCTCTCTCTCTCTCTTACTCCAGCACTCTCCTCTCTACTCTTGCTCCCTCTCTCTCTCTCTCTCTCTCTCTCTCTCTCTCTCTCTCTCTCTCACCAGTCCCTCGCACTTTTCCTTCGCTAATATTTATTCAGCCTTGCCTCGGGGACAACGATACTAA
Source organism: Petrolisthes manimaculis (assembly GCA_034508575.1). Classification (NCBI taxonomy): domain Eukaryota; kingdom Metazoa; phylum Arthropoda; class Malacostraca; order Decapoda; family Porcellanidae; genus Petrolisthes; species Petrolisthes manimaculis. The sequence goes on from JAWZYT010000457.1 coordinate 71,005, forward strand.
TTGACTTTTTCATGAGGCACGGAATCACATCTATCGTCTGGTCTTAAAAAAAGTAGCATGTTGTCTGTCTGATTATGAATACACACAGACTTCGACCTGTATATGTACCGAATACACATAGACTTCGACCAGTATGTATATTTATTTATGTTCCAAATACACATACACTTCGACCTGTATATGTATAATTGTATATGTTCCGAATACACAGAGTTTTCAATCTGTATGTATATAATTATGCTCTGAATACACACAGACTTCGACCTGTATGTATACCGGTATAAATATTCGACCCATGTATATATATATATATATATATATATATATATATATATATATATATATATATATATATATATATATATATACCGAATACACACTTTTTTCGGATTACCTTTATACTGAATATACTTTTGCTGTTTCTTTATCTTTTTTATTTTCTTTTTCTTTTTTTTGCTGGTATACGTGGTGAATACACATCTAGTCCAGCCTTTATACGTACGAGAATATGCACATGCGTCTGCCTATATATACATGTGGAATACGCACATACTCTATACCGAGGTGTGTACATACAAAAGTGTGTGTGTGTTTGTTGCTGATGCGTGATGTGTATATATAGAGATTGTGTATATAGAGACTGTGTATATTGAGACTGTGTATATATAGGGTGTGTGTATACAGAGTGTGTGTGTATATAGAGTGTATATATATAGTGTGTTCAGTTGTAGAGATAAGTTCATTTATATTGTTTCTATGCTTCTGAAATATATAATGCTGTTGTGAATCTTACTTGACTTTGTTTTGTTATTCCATTTGAGTTTTGGTATTTACAGTTTCGACAGTGTGGTAAAGGAATGTTGTCTATGACTGTACATCGGGTGAATGTATATCATATGACTATCATTAAAGAGTTCTATATTTATGCAACGTCAACAAACAATAATTTTCCCATTCATAAAATCTTGCGTCGTCTACTGTGCAATACAAGTTCTGTTGCACGTTTCTTTCTCTCTCTCTCTCTCTCTCTCTCTCTCTCTCTCTCTCTCTCTCTCTCTCTCTCTCTCTCTCTCTCTCTTACACACAAGCCTCCAGCAAGCACCCATGTTTATGTAAAGCCTCGACTAATCAGCTTTTCCTTGGTGACTCGTCCCCTCCCTCCCTAGAGACCTGACCCTCACAAGAAGGCAAATATTATCATCTTGCATTCATCATTTGCGTTATCTCCTGCTGGTACTAAACTGGCGGTGGGTGCATGGATGGCCAGCACCAGGAAAAGGAAAAACAGGAAAGTGGTTGGAGATGCATGCATATATACAAAATAAATCCTTGTAAAGCATTAGTAGTAAAAAATGATCAAGGTTAGGTTAACTTAGATTGGCTTAGGTTAGACTGAGTTAAGTTGAATTGCAAATTTAAAACGAGGACATGGAAGGAGATGCATACAATTATAGCATCGTATAGTGTCTATATTAAAAAAGGATCTCAAGGTCAGGTTAACTTAGAATGGGTTGGGTTAGGCTGAATTACGTAGCACTATATGTTAGGCTAAAATTAGGGTTGGTTTTCTTTCACTGTATATAGAGGGGGATTTCTGAAAAAGACGAAGACAGAGAATATTTCACACAATTCGAGCGAAAAAAGAGTGTCGACCTCCTGTAACCTCAGAAAGGGTGACATGACCTTAAGGGGAGAGTATACTTTTGGTACATAATAGTGCCTCGATTCCTCCAAAGTATGCCAGGAAACAGGACCAAATGAACAAAAATAATGGTGTTCTGTTGCTTGATATAGTTTGGAGGAATCATTTGCTCCAGGTTTATCAACAATGTACTTCCCCCTTAATCTTGAATGGATATTTTTTTCTATTTCCTTTCGCACTGAGGAGGTGAAGAAACAAATAATAATAAATAATAATAAATGTTAGCCCTCTGGTGTATTATTCAGGAGTGTAATACAGAGGTAAGGAACACGTATTGATGTTGAAACAAACTGAATAATACGACTGGTATCTGTGTTGTGTATTTGTTACGGTTATTACGACAAGTTTTACGGGATTTATTAAATGAAACACTAAAAATGATCGAGGGGAGTGAAAACCTGACGCCGCACATAGAAATAAACCGAGATAAAAATATGAAATGCAGGAAATAATTATAATGGGAGGGAGAACCAAAAGACTTCCTGTAAAATTCTCAGTCCTATATATTTATTTACGTAAGGTTGACACAGACACACAAAGGACAAAGGGTGATCATGTGAAGAAAAAGTAATGACCAGACAAAAGAGGACAACACTATGATTATATATGGGGAAAAATAGGAAAATGTTTCATATGCTGCAAAATGGTCAAGGCTTTTATGGAAGCTTGAGCTAAAGGGCGACATGAAAAATATGAAAAATATCCGATATGATGTAGAACACACACAGACATTTTATGGGAAAGTAAAATAAATATGTCTTTTGAAAGTAAATAAGTGGAAATGAAATTCAATTAAGCATAGAATAATGTAAAAACTAGATGATATTTATGAAGGAATATATACATATATATATATATATATATATATATATATATATATATATATATATATATATATATATATATATATATATATATATATATATATATATATATATATATATATATATATATATATATATATATATATATATCAGATGAAGGTTTAGGCCCAACACGTGCAAATTCAGGAAAACTTATGAAAATCTATTTTCGCTATACAGTAACTAACACAAGCGGAAAGTAAACAAACAATACCAAAAGCAGAACTCTGGAAAAAGAGGAGAAAACGCGAGAAGGAGAACAGAAGATAAGAGAGAGGAGGAAGAAGGAAGGTGATTTGGAGAGGGCAGGCGGAGGCAGTGAGAGGGAGAGAGAGACAGAGGGGAGATGCGTATCTGTGTTTACGGGCGAGACAGAGAGATAATAAAGGAAGAGAGAGGGACCGAGGATCAGGGAGGATGGAGAGGCTGGCAGGAGAGGGAGAGGTGAGAGATGAGGGCGAAGCTGGGTGTGTGTGTGTGTGTGTGTGTGTGTGTGTGTGTGTGTGAGAGAGAGAGAGAGAGAGAGAGAGAGAGAGAGAGAGAGAGAGAGAGAGAAAGGTTGTTAGAGAGCAAGGGACAATCAGAAACAGAAAGAAAGGAGGAGGACAATCAGGCCGAGACAATCAGCAGTCAGAAACAGCAGGAGGAGGAAAGACGAAGAAGAGGAGGAAGAGGAGGAAGAGGAGGGAGGAGGAAGAGGAGGGAGAAAAGGAAGAGGAGGAGGAGGAGGAAGAGGAGGAGGATGGAGAGGAAGAAGAAGAGAAAGAAGGACAAGGAGGAGGTAAAGGAGAAGGAGGAATATAAGTAAAAGAGACATAAGATAAAAAGAAGGCAGAAACGAACGAAGATGAGGAGATATAGTGTGAAGAAAATAACAGAAGTAAAGGAGTGACGGAAAAAAATGAGGTGAAGAAAATAGAAGAATATGAGGACGAGGTAGGGGAAGAAGAAAAAAGAAAAGAAAACGGAAAAAGGAAAATAAAAATAAAAAGGTAAAGAAGAAAAAGGAAAAGAAGGAAAAAGGAAAAGAAGAAAAAGGAAAAGAAGAAAAAGGAAAAGAAGAAAGAGGAAAAGAAGAAAAGAGGAGGAAGAGGAGGAGTAGGTAAAGGAGGATGTCAAACCATGGGGTGAAAAGTGAAGGGGTCATAGAAAGACAAGGGGGCGGACTTCACTCCAACCTGTCAAAATCCTGTCAACCAAACTGTCAATATCCAGTCAACTGATTCTTAATTAAGCCATTAATTTACAAGTTCCTCCTCTCACATAAGAATCCAGTCCATTTTTCATCCTGTTTTTTTATCCAGTGTTTATTCATCCAGTCAACTAGTCAGTCACTCAGTTCCTTAGTCGTACAGTCAATTATTTCCCATATTTACACAATCTGTCATCCAGTTCTTCAGTCGTACAGTCAGTCATCCATTTACCTAATATTTCACGCAGTTCCTCAGTCAGTCAGCCAGTCACTCAGCCGCACAGCCAGCCAGCCATCCAGCCAGCCACCTCCTCACCCACTCCGTCACCTCGCTAGCCACCCAGCCAGCTCCAATGTTTAATTAAATTCTGCTTAAATATTACATCGAGGTGCAAGCTTGGAGGAGGAGGAGAAGGAGGGAGGTGGAATATGTGGTGGTGGTGGTAGTAGGGATGGAGCTAGGTGGACGAGGTGGAGAAGGTGGAGGAGGAGGAGAAGGTGGAGGTGGAGGTGGAGGAGAAGGTGGAGGAGGAGAGAAGCAGAAGGTGGCGACAGAACTAAAGGGAGGAACAATGATTTTCCAGGAATTTCCGAGACCCGAGTGAGAGACAGGAGTGGAGTGGAGGAAAGAGGGGAAGGAGTAAGTGAGAGGCTAAGTGACTGATACTGCAAGGCGTCAGAATCGTCTTACTTTATAATTATGAGTAAAGGCTCGTTTCAGGGGTGAAGCTGTTTTGTATTGGTATAGATTACTTAATGGTTTGATAAACTTTCTTGATATTGTCACATAAAGAGTGATAAACGAGACAATATATCCATACATAGGAATGCTGTGTTATGAATTTATTAATATTAATTCATTTTATATTTATTATTGTATATAATAATTTCTTACACATTGTAAAATATTAGGAACTGGAACAACGTCACTACTTTATGATTTATGAACAGTAATGAAGAATTAACCTTCAGTAGAAGTTTTTTTTTTTTTAATAGAATACTTATTCAACATTATATTCTTAAACAGATGTACGGTATAATTTGAAGTTAAAAGCAGACTTAAGACACTTTTAAAGTTTCCTTTTTAGGGATGTAAATATGAAAATGTTTTAAAACAAAAAATCAACAGTTCTCTCTCAAAAATGCAATAATTCTAAAGGTTTAAGACAAATAATAATATCACGAGTGAAAAAAAATGTATGTAGTGTAATTTGATGAGATGGGAAGTACCACACAAATATTATCAAAGAGTCTACAGATTAAGTACACTGCCGATGCATTTTATTTATGTACATGAGAAAACACAGAGCTTATAAGAGGAAATTGTTTAACTTGGCTTCAAATATCAACAACAAGAATCAAGGGGAAAAAAAAGGAAGAGATTACAAAGAAGGATTACATAGCAGATCAAGTAATTAACTCTTGTATTTTTCACCACACTCTAGCCAGCACATAGAAAAAAAAGGGGGAAAGTAAAATGAAAAATCGGAAACGCTATATTAATTAATAATGACATTAAATCTTATACGCCGAGCCACTGGACTGTAAGCTTTTGTTGACATTATAATATGAAGACTACTCGTTAGTCAGGCTAGTTAGTCAGGTAGTTAGCCAGTCAAGTAGTTAGCCAGTCAAGTAGTTAGCCAGTCAGGTAGTTAGTCAGTCAGGTTGTTTGTCAGTCAGGTAGTTGGTTAGTCAGGTTGTTTGTCAGTCAGGTAGTTGGTTAGTCAGGTAGTTGGTTAGTCAGGTTGTTTGTCAGTCAGGTTGTTTGTCAGTCAGGTTGTTTGTCAGTCAGGTTGTTTGTCAGTCAGGTTGTTTGTCAGTCAGGTTGTTTGTCAGTCAGGTTGTTTGTCAGTCAGGTTGTTTGTCAGTCAGGTTGTTTGTCAGTCAGGTTGTTTGTCAGTCAGGTAGTTCGTTAGTCGGTAAGGTAGTTGGTTAGTCAGGTAGTTGGTTAGTCTGGTAGTTCGTTAATCAGTAAGTTAGCCAGTCAGGTAGTAGTTAGTTAGTTAATTAGCCAGATAGTAAAATAATAAATGCTTAAGAGAACTTGCAAACTAAATATAAAAGAAGTTAGAAAAATGGTCTTGATGCATAATATGTCCTACACGAGTTGTATTATTGTGAAGGGAAATAAAACTAACTTCATATGTTTCCCCAGCTTTCTTTCTACCCCTCTTTTTTCCACCAAGTCAACATGTCACCTGATCACATATGGTAGCCAACTTGGAACACATCCATACATATCCTTACAAATCCTTTAAACCTAATCTTTACATGTATTTACTACACTTACAGGCTACAATTATGACTCTGAGCCTCGTCACTCAGGATTTGTCCAACTAATTGGTTTCCATTCATTATAATCTCAATACTTCCACAATTACTTACCAACCAATTACAAACCAAACCTAATTCTAATCAACTTTTTAACTAACCAATAAAACACTAACCAATCAACCTATTCTAACCAATCAATTACTAACCAATTAACCCTTTTACTAACCTATAATATACTAACCAACCAGCAACGAACCAATTATCAAACTAACCAGGGCTGAGAGAACTAGCAAAACAACCAACCAACCAACCAATCAACTACTACTACTACTACTACTAAACTATAGGTTAATCCCACACCGAGGCGAGACAATACCCTCAGAGCTCACACCTCAACAAGATGCAACACCACCACCAAAAATATATACGACTTCATAATCCCCGCCGACCTTCACAATACTATACACACACATACATACATACACACACACACTGCCTTCACAATACTACACACACACACACACATCTGCCTTGATAACACACTCACATACACCTCTGCCACACACACACACACACACACACAGACACACACACACACACACACACCACTGGATATTAATAAACTAATAAGCCCGCTGTGTATATGGTGTCCAGATCCCAGCATCCGGAAACTCACCCTTGTGTCGGGCGGGGCATAAGGGTGAAGTCGGCATGCGTCGCTGATTACGTCTGGGTGCACGCCGCCGCTAACTCGATTGTCGGGGAGTTAGTCGGGAGCGCCGCGCCCTACGTCAAACACGGGGCCCTGGGTATAGTATAGGAGGGAAGGAGGTTTTGTTTGGGGGTCTCGGGTGAAAAGAGAGGAGAGATAGATCGGTTCGGTTGCTTGCTTGCTTGCTTCAGTGGAATTTGTTCAAGGTGTGTGTGTATATGTTTGTGTGTGTGTGTGTGTGTGTGTGTGTGTGTGTGTGTGTGTGTTGTGTGTACTGTGTTAATATATGAGTGTGTTGTACTCTGTATTCGTTTGCAACAACATTCTGCTCTTGAGGTAGGGGTGTGTGTGTGTGTATGTGTGTGTGTGTGTGTGTGTATGTGTATGTATGTGTGTGTGTGTGTGTGTGTGTGTGTGTGTGCTAGGTTAAATAAGTATTTGTACTACTGAATCGTTCATACTACGCCAGGAAACAAATTACCTCAGTATCCTATATATATATATATGTGTGGAGGTTTGTTTAATGGCATACTATAGTTTAGAGCTTTGGGGGACTTGATAGACCTTCTAAATGTTAACATGAGCTTCTTTGTCAAATAAACAACCAACCTAATTCTCCTTACAAATTTAAGATATAGATTTAAGATATACATTATAATAAAAATTTAAGATATACCAGATTTAAGGTAACGTAGAATGTGTAGCTTTCACTGTGCCAAAAGTATATTATTCCCTCCTTAAACCTTTTCTTCTGGCAAGCTGGAGGAAGGAAGAAAGCCTCATCAAACAGACCAGAAGACGAAGGAAAAGATGCCTGTCTAAGTTATCCCTTCGTGGCTCAGGGAGAGAGAGAGAGAGAGAATGAGAGAGAGAGAATGAGAGAGAGAGAGAGAGAATGAGAGAGAGAGAGAGAGAGAGAGAGAGAGAGAGAGAGAGAGAGAGAGAGAGAGTTGGGTAATGCTATGCCAAAATACAAATCACCTCTCTCTCGACATCTATTTCATATTAGCGTTTGCATAATGAGAACGACCTTGAAGATATATGGTCGACTTTGTGTCTGATCACGTCATAAATTGTGTTCTTGATATCCCCTTCCCCTGCTCTACCTCTCTTATTCACTCATTCACTCTATTTATGGATGGACATCTAGAAGCTCTCTCCCATTCTCTCTGTCTCTCTGCATGTGTCTCTGTCTCTGCAGTCTGTCTTCTCTCTCTCTCTCTCTCTCTCTCTCTCTCTCTCTCTCTCTCTCTCTCTCTCTCTCTCTCATTCTCTCTGTCTCTCTCTCTCCCTTCCATTCTCTCTGTCTCTCACTGTCTCTCCGTGTCTGTCTGTCTGTCTGTCTCTCTAGTTTGTTTTTCCCCACCTTCCCTTCATCTATCATTAATCCCACTCTCCCCTCCGTATTAATCTCTTCCCCTCCTCCTTCTTTTCCTCCTTTATGCCCTGTTTGATCTTCCTTCCTGTTGTGTGTGTCACTCTTTGCTCTCTCTCTCTCTCTCTCTCTCTCTCTCTCTCTCTCTCTCCAAGCCAGCATAAGCCTGTCCACGCCACAGCCCAGCCTGCCTCTCACAGCCCAGCCTCTCCTTTCCTTCTCCCACCATCGATCACCCACACACCCACAATCAACTAATCAATCTAAGCCCCTGGAATGCGCAATCAAGTAATCAATCTGCAAGTTGCGCAATCAAGGCGACCCTCTTATCAATGTTCAGAGTGTTCCTTGTCCACCAAAGTCGATTTTTTCTTTTTTCATTCTTTTTATTCCTTTTCAATTTTATGTATTTTTGTCTGGTCTCACTTTTTTACATCTGTACATTTCCTTTTTTTTATCTATGTACCTACCATATGTGTGTGTGTGTGTGTGTGTGTGTGTGTGTGTGTGTGTGTGTGTGTGTGTGTGTGTGTGTGTGTGTGTGTGTGTGTAGTTTTTCAGGTACCAAATCTTTATTTCTTTTTTGCCGATTTTTTTTTTATATAAATATTCTGTGTGTGTGTGTGTGTGTGTGTGTGTGTGTGTGTGTGTGTGTGTGTGTGTGTGTGTGTGTGTGTGTGTGTGTGTGTGTATGGGGTTTTCATTCTCGTATCTTCCAAAGTTTTCATTTGCAGAGAATATGAATCCGCCTTCTATCCCCATCAGACTATTTTTTTTTTTATCTGAATTTATCCTCGGAATTTCAAAATTTGGTTTTACTTCGCGTATTGAAAACAAAAAAAATAACGTTCAACCAAAGCCGTGATCAGATCCTTACCAAACTTCTGGTATTTCCAAAACCAATGGACCGAATCTGTAAAACGTTTTTATCTTGTGTTTTCTATTTCGTGCGAGTTTGGAAAAGAGTCACGTCATTTTATTCAATCGCTGTCAATTTTCCTTACATACCCTTTTAAACTGTTTCAAATATTAAAGCCGGATGAGATAACATAGGAAGATATGAATGCTCGATAAAGAATAAAATAAAATTATAAATAAAAAGAATAATATATATATATTTATATATATATATTTATATATATATATATATATATATATATATATATATATATATATATATATATATATATATATATATATATTTATATATATATATATATATATATATATATATATATATATATATATATATATATATATATATATATATATATATATATATATATATATATATATATGAAGGAATTAATAATTTCTGTAGTTCAATAAATTTACAACCTCGAATATGCTTTTTCATGAGGTGCTAAAATATATATTCTGTTTGTCCCATAAATCTGGAATTATAAAGCTCACTTGATACGTCGTCTACTATAATCAAAGTAGGCAGTGTTGCCTTATACAAACAAAATTTCATAATATGAACTATATATTGTAAGAAAATGCATAACACCATAGTATCAATCCCCCCCCCCAATATCCATCTCCTCTTCCCAACCCACTTACATAAATTTACAGATCCACCATACCCATAACACACACACACACACACACACATATATATATATATATATATATATATATATATATATATATATATATATATATATATATATATATATATATATATATATATATATATATATATATATATATATTTAATACACACTCCCATTCGCATATCGTTCCCGGGCGCGGTAAACCAGAGTCAGAATATTTACAGGTAAGCTGGGCATAATTACGGTGCTGTAGCGGAAATGAGAGCGACTGGGCCGGCTCATTTTCACCTGAGCTACGGTTTCCCAATTACGGTCATAGGGACTCACGCGCCGGGCTGACGGTACTGCTGATAACGCGACAAGTAATGGCTGACGCGGGTAATGGCTGATGCAAGCGGGTTGGTGGTGGTGTGTGTGTGTGTGTGTGTGTGTGTGTTTATAGGATGGGTACTGACTATATTTTTCCTCTGTTTTATATTCTTGTTGATATCCTGTGACTGTTGTGTTTGTTTGTTTATTTATGACTGCCAAGTTAAAAAAAACTATTTTTGTTGATATTTTTACTGTACGTTGGTTGGTCATACTACCATACCTATATAATTTGTTCTTATATTGACAGTGCCCTCTCATACTACTCTGCCAATTACATGAAATTCTTTTACCGAAATGGGAACTGTAGATGTGGAGAACCTTCATCTTTGCTGTACTTATCATCATCTACTAGTGTATATCAATATTTAATCAGTGCTTTCACATCTTTATCAACTTTTTCCTGAGTATGGATAGTGTAACCTTTGGAAGTAGTACGCTTGTCTCTGAAACTCTTTGTATCTCCTTCATTCCCTTCTTAAGCTTGATTCTTTCCTCTTCCTTTCTCCCATTCTCATTGATTTCCTATTCCTCTCTCTTATGTTCCCTCTCCTTTCTACTTTTCCTTACCTTCTCCACTCGCTTCCTCTCTTTTTGCCCATTCCCTCATCCTCTCAACACCTTTTCCTCCTCTCGCTTCCACTCTTCCTCCTCCTTCCCTACTCCTCCTCCTCGTCACCTTCCTATCCTTCCCTTTCCCTTTTCCCTCCTCTCCTCCTTCCCCTTCTTTCCTCCTCCTCTCGCTTCCTGTTTTCTACCCTTCCATCCTCCTCTCGTCCCCTCTCCTCCTCCTCCTCTCACACTATCGTCCCACCTGATCTGGATGTGCCTTGGGGTGGTGAATGGAAGCTGACGACCCTATGCCACAATGGTCAACCCTAAACCATACACACACACACAACACACACACACAGAGGCTGGGTGTTGTAATCAAATGGGAAGATGGAGTGAGGCAGGCTAGTACAGAGACCACCGGCTGATCAAGTATTATGACTGAATAACCTAACCGTTGGCTTTCAGACACACGAGTTGGATGGATGGATTGGTGATGGATTGGGGTGCTGGTCTAGATGCACAGTCGATCAAAAAAATAACTTATCAGGCCAGTGGGGCTCGATAATATCCCAAACGAACACTGTATGTAACTCGTGTTGTTCCGGCCGCCTTCCACTACCACCACTCGTCAGGGGCGTCAGAAGGTTTCACGTGAGAAGTGACATGATACATAACATTTTGAGTGACTGTATAACGTGTGATTCAAAAATACACTATGCACACACACAAGAGTTACACACAGTATCCATGAAGCGAATATGAACAAACCAATAAATGCTTCGCACTCGTCACTGCATGTATAAAAGCCCATATAAATACATTTACTCACCCTTAATTAAAGGTAAGCTTACATAATATAATCGCAATAACAAATGAGTTGGCGCATACAGTACAAGTAAACATAATCGGGAATACATAGATCATACAAGTATAAGTAAAAACAAATATATATAAGCACACACTGGTATGTTAATTTTCCACCAACCTAGACAAGAGGAGACAGAAATAATCACCCAAGTGATCTATAAACACAAACACACACATATATTTGTATGTATAAATAAATAAAAATAAATATATATATATATATGATGTACAATTTTTCTTTGCCCCCTCTGATAATCTCTTTCCTCCCACACAACTCACAGAAAATGTCATGAATAGGTGAGGAGGCAAATTGGAGGGAGGTGATCTTTGACATTTTCCAGTGAAGAGGGCAAAATGAATGAAGCCTGATGAAAGGAGGTGAAAAGTAGGCCACACCGACTGAAACACTCGCCAACCAAC
>JAWZYT010000458.1:0-2500 GCA_034508575.1 Petrolisthes manimaculis
GTACAACATAATCTCTCTCTCTCTCTCTCTCTCTCTCTCTCTCTCTCTCTCTCTCTCTCTCTCTCTCTCTCTCTCTCTCTCTCTCTCTCTCTCTCTCTCTCTAAAATATATGACAGCTTGCCTTCCACATATGTATGTGTTGCTTCCAGTCATACATATATATATATATTATAATCTATCAACATGTTAATATTTTTTATCCCTGTATACATGTGTGTGTCTTCGCTGGCAATGGCGGTGGTGATGGTGATGGATGGTGTTGATGGTGCTGCATTGATGGTGATGATGATGGGACTGCATTTGATGGTGGTGATGGTGATGGTGATGGATGGTGTTGATGGTGCTGCATTGATGGTGATGATGGTGATGATGATGTTGATGATGGGACTGCATTTGATGATGGTGATGGTGATGGTGATGAAGGCTGATGATGGTGGTGACTCGTGGGGGTCGTGGCAGTCCTTCACCCCGTCTCAGATCACCACCAGAGACCTCCCACTGTTCAAGGTAAGAGAGAACCTCAGTCAAGTGTCAGTATGTCCCCCTCTTGTTGTTCTTGTTGTTGTTGTTGTTGTTGTTGTTGGATGTCATGTTTGTGTCCGTCAGCAGAACCTAACTGTCACCCACCCACTGTTGATTGACCTATGCACGTCAACATGAACTCTGATTTTTACAGATGGGCAACAAATGTCAGTTTGGATTTATATGCAAAAAAAAAAAAAAAAAAATCTATAAATAATTAAATAAATAAATAAATAAATAAATAAATAATTAAATAAATAAGCAAACAAATAAATAAATAAATAAATAAATAAATAAATAAATAAATAAATAAATAAATAAATATGTAAATTAGTAAATAAAAAGTCCCTAGAGAAGAATTTAAACCTTTTTAGAATTATGCATACATTAGAACACTGGACAGAGTATTCCAAGACACACATATAAATTCAAGATATGTTTTCATTTTCACTTCATCAAAGACAGCGCTACATTTCTGAATTGAGGACCCAGTGATGTAGTCAGAAATTTGAAGATATATGAGTCCTTCAAACCTTGCCACGAAACATCACCAATAAGGAAGGAGCTTGTTTCGTGGCATGGGTGTTAGGTGGAATCAGAAGCCTCCATGATTTATACACGATCACAGGGTCCTTAAGGAATAATATACTGTACACTCAGTCAAAACATTTACTGGCTCACTTTCTCAGGGGATAAATTCTGTCTCCTCTGATAACACATATATATAAAAAAAAAAGAATAATTAATAAATATATATATACAGGGTAGGTTACGTCGACAGCACCTTGCAGTTACATTATTACATAGAGTCTTTGTACATGACATCACCGAACCCCAACTGAACGCTAGGTATTTGATGGAGTGTATGTATGTATGTACAGTTGGACACATGAATGGGTGGTACAGCCCAGGTGAAAAATACTTGTCCCATTTGAGTAACCAGTGTGTGTATTATCAGGTACTTGCTTTCTATTTACCATCCTCAATACTGATTTCTGCTCCTGATGTCTCCTATTTGGCACTATGGAACACACACATACACATACACACATACACATACACACACACACACACACACACACCATCCTCAATACTGACTTCTGCCCCTGATGTCTCCTATTTGGCACTAAGGAACACACACACACACACACACACAAACACCATCCTCAATACTGACTTCTGCCCCTGATCTCTCCTATTTGGCACTAAGAAACTTGATATTGGCAGAAATTGACCATCATTCACTTGGGCTGTACCACCCATTCATATGTCCAACTGTACGTGTTTACCAGCAGGGCTTTAAGAGACAGACAGGTTGAAATTAATAGACTATACGACCTTCTAGTATGGCAGAGGTGGTGGTGAGAGTATACGTGTGTGTGTGTGTGTGTGTGTGTGTGTGTGTGTGTGTGTGTGTGTGTATGTTGATAAACTGGGACACCACAATATCAAACCAATATAAAAAAAATCGTGGATGTGTGATAATCGTTCGTTTATTTATAATTAATATCCGGTCCAGTTGTTTTTCCACACACAGAAAATATAAAATAAACATATTACACGAACAAAAAAATCCCTACCTTCAAAGCATAAATAAAGGAGGACACAGGAATGGTCTGAATTATTGAGAAGGAAGGAAGGGAAGGGACAGACAGATGGATGGTTGGTTGGTTATGTGGTGTAATATAATGTGGTGGTGGTCAGTAAGGTTGGAAGTCAGAGAGAAACACATTGGGTACGAAATGAATCCACAGTTACACAGAATACGTCGTCCAATCTGAGACATCTTTTTCACTCCCTCATTAACTGAAACCTTAAGGACCCTGTGATGTAGTCAGAAATTGGAGGTTAGTGAGTCTTCAAATATTGCCACGAAACACCAATTATATGGAAGGAGCTTGTTTCATGGCATAGTCAAGAGGAATCAGAAGCCTCCAATTTTCATATACGAACAAAGGGTCCTTAAGGGGGAGGTTTT
>JAWZYT010000458.1:7500-17500 GCA_034508575.1 Petrolisthes manimaculis
TTCTGGAGCAACTGAATCCTCCAAACTATTTCTAGCAACAGAACACCATTATATTTGCTCATATGGTCCTGTTTCCTGGCAAACTTTGGAGAAATCAAGACACTCCAGTCTATCAAAAAGTATATTATCCCCTCAATTAACACTCCAATATATTAAAAGTGAAGTACCTCCTTAAAAAATGAATTAACCTCTTAACACTTCCTTCCCCCCCACCCTCTCTCTCTCTCTCTCTCTCTCTCTCTCTCTCTCTCTCTCTCTCTCTCTCTCTCTCTCTCTCCCTCTCTCTCTCTCTCCATATACTGTAGGTAGAGGCACGGGACCACGGTGAACTAAGCCAGGCCACCACCACGAGGGTACTGGTGAGGGTAAGTGAGGTGCCCCCCTCCTCCACCCACCCCCCTGCCGTCACGCCCCCGCCCCCCGCCCACGTCATGGATACCGACCCCCCTGGACACGTGGTAGCCTTCCTCACCGCCCACGACCCTGATAATGATACTCTATGGTACTACATTACAGGTGGGTGGGCGTATGTTTTTTTTTTTTTTTTTGTGTGTGTGTGTGTGTGTGTTTGTGTTTGTTTTAGTGTTTGCGTTTGTTTGTGTGTTTGTGTGTTGTGTGTCTGTATGTGGGGTTTTTCTGTTGGTGTGTGTGTTTGTTCTGTGTGTGTGTGTTGTCTGTCTGTGTGTTAGTTTGTTTGTCTGTCTAAGAAGTGGTCGCCCCAAGAACAATAATTACGATATAACCTAGAGCTCTCGACTTAGGCCGGAGCTAAAAATGAATATCATACGGCTAAACCTGTGGACGCTAGACTGTTAACAAACACACGAACAGATGAATAAATAAATAGATATCCTACACCGAAAACAATACACCTCCCCCTTCAGGGCGGTGTAATAATAATAATAATAATAATAATAATAATAATTCCCAGTGCCTATATATTACTGAACGTTCCGACCCACCGACCATTTTGTATTTGTCATCACGAAAAGTACTGTACAATTTTAATCACTTTATCTCTTCCGGATTGTTTGAGGTCAGCAGTACACACACACACACACACACACACACACACGCTAAACCTAAAATGCACTCCACAATATCAGTTTACATGTCGGGCCAAACGGAGCGTGTGTGTGTGTGTGTGTGTGTGTGTGTGTGTGTGTGTGTGTGTGTCAAGCTTTTCAGTGGACACGGTTCTTCATCAAAATGTTATAACTAACTTATTCCCACACCTGCAAAAATAGAAATAGCAACGCAAAAAAAAAAAAAAAAAAAAAATGTATCCACCGCTTTTCGCAAAAAAAAAAAAAAAAAAAAAATGTATCCACCGCTTTTCGCCAAATTCTGTGACGCGAGTGAGTGATGGATGGATGGATGGATGGATGGATGAGATATATATTATTTTTGTGTCTTTTTCATTTAAACTCTGCATGGCTCTCTTTTCTTTTTAACATAGGGATTATTTTAGCTTGTTCTATTCCCGTGCCCCCCGCCTCCCCCCTCCCCCACCCCACCCCGGTGTTATTGTATAAAATCTAGGAATTCTGTAAATGTAGACGAAATCGACATTCATATTTCTTGTTGTGTTTTTCGTTTTTGTGTTTTTGCTGTGAGAAGGAAGACAATTTTGATTTTCATAAGCTGTAGAAAGCACATTTATTATATATATATATATATATATATATATATATATATATATATATATATATATATATATATATATATATATATATATATATATATATATATATATATATATATATATATATATATATATATTTTTTTTTTTTTAAGTACTTTATAAATTCGGCGTAGCAAATATTTGAATGATATGAATATTTTTGTACAGATCTCTCTCTATCACTCGTGTGTTTGAGATAATGGAATGATAATAAACTTCATATACTGTACCTATGAATATTGAAAAACTATTGTTGAAATTGCTGCTGTCTATGTTTCCAAAGACTTTATTTCCTTTTAGTCACCATCTATTCATCTCTTAAGTTTGTCAATAAACGCATCTTGTATTTGTATCTATTGTCCTTGAACGTGAGATATGCAAAACAACACACCACACGACTCCATAACCAACACAAGAACAGAGAGACACACAGAGAGACACACACAGAGACACACAGAGAGACACACAGAGAGACACACAGTAAGGAGGGACTATAGGAATCTTATCTCTGGTGTACAGTCGCGGTCATATATAATCATCCATATACGGGTAACTCACGTAAGAGTTTGACAGCTTCCCTCTGTTCTTTAGATTATAAGCTTTCCAATAAATAGGTTAACTACCATCTTTTAATTTGTTACAAGCAGCTGTGAACGTGAAAACATTAGACAGTAAATTGTTTGAGATACCCATATGAAAAGGATGATTAGCCTATTATTGACTGCGACTGTACAACTGCATGAAGAAAAAAAAACACTGTAAAATCTAATCTGTAACCCAAACTCCTCACCCACACACACACACACACACAACCAGAGGCACAGTAAGAAAGGTATATAGGAATTTTATCTCTACAACTATAACTACGTGAAGAAAACCACCGTAAAATCTAATCTGTAAACAATATACTCTCTCACCCACACACAACCAGAATTTTATCTACAACTACAACTAACTGCATGGAAGAAAACCATTATAAAATCTAATCTGTAACCCATATACTCACTCTCTCACCCACACACAACACAACCAGAATCTTATCTACAACTACAACTAACTGCATGAAAGATAACCACTGTAAAATCTAATCTGTAACCCATATACTCACTCTCTCACCCACACACAACAACACAACCAGAAGGGGACGATGACGGGGTGTTCAGCATGGGTGTGGACACTGGCCTGGTGAGTCTGGCCAGGAAATTCGACCCCCACCACCACCACCGTCGTCACCACCAACACCACCAACAACACCACTACCTTCTCACCGTCTCGGCCACTGATGGAGTTCACATCACTTCCACTAAGGTTAGTTCAAACAATATTAAACAGTATATTATTATTGTTATTATTATTATTATTATTATTATTGTTATTATTGTTATTATTGTTATTATTGTTATTATTATTATTATTATTATTGATATTGTTATTATTGTTATTATTATTATTATTATTATTATTGATATTATTATTGTTATTATTATTATTATTATTATTATTATTATTGATGTTGTTATTATTGTTATTATTATTATTATTATTATTGATATTGATATTATTGTTATTATTGTTATGAATGAATCCCTCTGAGTTCACCATCACCCATCCATCCACTCATGACTCTGTGTCGTCTCGAAAAAATTGGAGGGTTTCTTGCGGTCATTATGTAGATTATTTAAATTCTCTCTTCTCTTTCCGGGTGAAGAAGGGATGAAGGCATTTTTAAGTGGATGGTAGCAGTAAAGCACCGACCCACCGACTGACTGACCCCTTTGATCTTTCTCATAAAATCATCCCCGAATGTATGTATGTATAAAGATTAATTGGTATCAAACAAGCCAAGTGGGAATATATTGGTTAATAAAAACGTCCTTTCTGTGTACGAGAAATATTTATTCAAGAAACCGAAAGAAGTGTCACGCTGATGCCGAAGTTAACTTAGATAAAAGAGGATAGTAATATATTAACTAAAACGAATAAAAATGAGCAACAAGATTAAAATATATACTGAGGGAGTCTGTTTCATGCCTATATTTTGAATACACTTGAAGTCTACACCCAGTCCATAACATATTTCTTATCCTTCTTAAAACCTGGACACTTTGTGGATTTACTAAATACACAAAACAGTTACGAATTTCTCTGTACAGGAGTATGCGATGAGGGGATCTGTTTTGTAGCACAGTTTGTATGAATGACCGACCACCCCTTCCATTCACCAACACCATAATTATTACACCATATAATTAATTAAGCCTCAGAACAGCACATATATTATTGTCCTGAACTGTCACACCATTTAACTTCCAAACAGAGTATCTTTTATTGCCCTGAACTATACACCTGGAATAACTAACTCGATCTGTCACCTTCCATCAACTAACAACATAATTATCACACCATTTGATTCAGCCACAGAACAACAGTACATCTATTATTGTCCTGAACTGTACACCTAACCTGACCTGCCACCTTTTCTTCTTTTATTTTCTTGAACTGTACACCATGAATACCTAACCTGACCTGCCACCTTCTCTTCTTTTATTATCTTGAACTGCACACTCGGAGTACCTAACCTGACCTGACCTGCCACCTTTTCCCCCTAACCTGACCTGCCACCTTTTTTCCCTTCTCGTATGCACAGCTTGAAGTGAGTGTGACCAGAACCAGAGAGCGTCGTCCCATGTTTACCTCCAGGGTGTATAATGGGAGGGTGAGTGAGGCTGCTGTCCCTGGCTCCACTACTGTTCTTACCCTTCAGTGCCGAGACGCCGATCAGCCCCCAGCCTCCCCCGTCTACTTCACCATCCACCACCCACACCACCTCGCCTCTCACGATCTCTTCTCCCTCGACTCGTCCAGTGGGGAACTCAAGGTGGCTCAACCCCTCGACAGGTCAGTTCCATTTGTGTGGGTGTGTGGGTGTTTGTGTATGTGTATAATGTAAGTGTGTTTGTGTATAATGTGGGTGTGTGGGTGTTTGTGTATGTGTATAATGTGTATGTGTGTGTGAGCTATTATTTCTACACGTGTTTGGTGGTTGTGAGTGTTTGCATGAAGGCTTGGGAGACGGTACATTCATGATTATATGTTTCCTTGACTACAGAGAGGTGATGGGAGAACACGAGTTGACGGTGAGGTGTCGGGAGCAAGGGCTGACTGAGCACGGAGGGGACCTGGCCAGAGTGAAGGTGGTCGTGACAGACACCAATGATCACGACCCCACCTTCCTTCACACCTCCATCACAGCCACGGTCAGTCAGATAGTTAGTTAGTTAGTTGGTTAGTTAGTTAGTTAGTTAGTTACTGTAGATAGATAGTTAAATAGTTAGTTAGTTAGTTGGTTGGTTGGTTAGTTAGTTAGTTAGTCAACCAGTCCACCATTCAGTCACTTAATCAGTCAGTCAGTCAGTCAGGTTGTTTGTTAGTCAGGCAGGAAGTCAGTCCGTCATTCAGTCAGTCACTTAGTTAGTCAGTCAGTTAGTGAGGCTGTCAGTCCTCGGAAAATATCATCCCAATTTTACTGAAATGCTCTGGTGTTACTGGTGTGAATAACTTAGTAGCATTGTGTGTTGTGTCACAGATAACAAGGTGAATAGTTCAGACCCAGTGCTGTGTTGTGTTGTGTTGCGTTGACCAGGCAGGAAGGAGTGAGTATACCCATCTATGGAGTGAATAACCCAGTGTTGTGTGTGTGTGTGTGTGTGTGTGTGTGTGTGTGTGTATGTTGCAGGTGGACATGGGTGCAGCTGCCGGTAGCATCGTGACTCGCGTGCTTGCAATTGACCACGACACAGGCGACAACGGAAGGCTCTCGTACTCTATCGTTGAAGGTAAGCAATAAGTGAGGTTTCTGAAACAGGCCCCTTCCTAATTATTCTATGTATCTTTGTGTGTGTGTGAGGGGATTTTTTTGTTATTATTCTTAGTTCACGTGTTGGAAGTGCACAGTTTTTGGTCTACTAAATTAATGTCTAGATAAGCGAGTGAATGTCGGTCTGTCGTAAATTTACTGTATTCTGTTCCATAAGATAATGTAACGTATATGGACATTTGCCTAGTTTTTTTTTCGGTTTTCTATAACATAACATTGCATATCATATCATATCATATCATATCATATCATTTCTCTGTTGTATCTTTATGTGTTCAAGTTTCTCCTTGGCAATACACGCTTGTATATATTTTATTTAATGAATCAGGTCAGTTTAAAGTATAGCAGATCACAGATCACATATATATTACCCCGTCCTCATCACATCTATTTCTGTACAGTATATATAATTATGGTCATTTGTAATCCCCTTCCAATGTGCATGATGTTTCAGACTAAGAGTGACATATGAACAACCACCATTTCACCAGGATGACTGATGAGCTAAATTCATAACATAACATTGCATATCATATCACATCACACTGAAACATAACACTAGACGAAGCTAAATCCATAACATAACATATCATATCATATCACACTGGACGAGGCTAAATTCATAACATAACTTTGCATATCATATCATATCAGACTGAAGCATAACACTGGACAAAGCTAAATCGAAAATATAACATTGCATATCATATCATATCATATCAGACTGAAGCATAACACTGGACGAGGCTAAATCCATAACACAACATATCATATCATATCAGACTGAAGCATAACACTAGACAAAGCTAAATCGAAAACATAACATTGCATATCATATCAGACTGAAGCCTAACACTGGACGAAGCTAGCGATGCAACACGACACTGCAACTGCATGACACATTACAGCTTAACATCTGTGGTGTTTGCAATGGGCTGGACAGACCAATAAATTATTAGTTTTGGCCTCGTGTGTGGGGGGAACACACCATTTAGTTTATTCCCCACAACATTTATTCTGATGCATGAGGGAATGTTTTCGCTGCATGGCAAAGGGGGGTGAATGTCTATGTGTTTTTGTCGTTTATTTAGAATGATAAACCGAGCCATAGCGATGGAGTAAACAAGCCTGGCTGTTGTGTGGATAGCTAAAGCTCCAACACTATGGGGATTTTCACGAGCCTAAGCATTATTATTTTTATTGTGTGTGTGTGTGTGTGTGTGTGTGTGTGTGTGTGTGTGTGTGTGTTTGTGTGTGTGTGTGTGTGTGTGTGTGTGTGTGTGTGTGTGTGTGTGTGTGTTTGTGTGTGTGTGTGTGTGTGTGTGTGTGTATGTGTATGTGTGTGTGTGTGTGTGCCAAGGGAATGTTCGTACCTTCACTAAACACACAACTATAATAATAATAAACCTGATGTATCCGTCACAGGCAACACCGGTGGGGCCTTCACTATGGACTCTAGCCAGGGCATAATCATCCTGACGAGGGCACTGACGAAGACCACCTCCCGAGAATACCTACTGCTGGTGAGGGCCACGGACCACGGGAAGACAGTGACCCGTGCAGCCTCAGTCCCCGTCACAATCATCATCCTCACGACGCGGCAGGAGGACCCCCCCACCTGGACACGACACGAGAGGGAGGTGGAGGTGAGTGAGTGGGCCGAGGTAGGGAGCAGCGTGATGCACCTACCAGCCCACTCACCCACTCAGCTGTACTACACACTCACCGTACACACACCCTGTTCCTATTCCACCACTCCTCTCCACTACACACAACATTACTCCCACTCCCACTCCTCTCATTCCACCACTCCTCTTCACTACACATATCGATACTCCCACTCCCACTCCTCCTCCAACCCACTCCCTCAAGCCGACACTCACGCCACCCAGTCCTCCACTCCACACGCCAACAACAAGACTCCCACGATTCACCACAGTTACAGTACCTCCTTTGTAGTGAACCCAATCTCCGGCGTGATGAGTGTGGGACGGAGCCTTGACTACGAGACCTGTGCCTGGTATAACCTTACACTCAACGCTACCAATCTGGTGAGTTAATATTAATGTTGACTGGGTGGGTGTATAAGGAATAATGATCTAAACTTTAAATCATTATTCCTTAAATTTTTAAAGCACCACGTGTTTTTTTTTTTTTTTTTTTTTTTTTGACGTATTGATCCTTCTGTATGATTTAATAATTATTGAGAATTTCTAGGTTATTCACAAAACGCGTTCTTTATAGTACACTTTCTCTCAATATCAAAAGTGCAGCTATTTTTTTTAATATTAGTAAGTCAGTCAGTGAGCAAGAAGTACCCAACTACAGGCTCCTAAAATTTAACTTTAAATAAATAACTAAATAAATAACTAAATAAATAACTAAAATAAATTTAAGAGGATGCGAGAGTAGGGTACAGGCTTGGGGGGGTTTGGGGGTTGCGTGAATCGGGGGGACAGGCTTGGGGGGGTTTGGGGGTTGCGTGAATCGGGGGGACAGGCTTGGGGGGGTTTGGGGGGTGCGTGAATAGTGGAGACAGGCTTGAGGGGATTTGGGGGGTGCGTGAATAGGGGGGACAGGCTTGAGGGGAGGGTGGTGGAAAGCCTGTGCCCCTATTCCCGCATCCCTGTAACCCCCCCAAGCCCGTCCCCCTACTTCCGCACCCCCCAAAAAATCCCCCCCCCTAATCCCCCCCCCAAGCCTGTCCCCTTATTCCCACACCCCCTTAAGGTTACAATACAATCATAGCAAAATATACAACATAAACTATTTGTACATATTTGGTTTATAATTATTTGGGTTAATCTTGTGTGTGTGTGTGTGTGTTAATATTTCTGATTGTGTGTATTCCCATTGATCTGATAAACGAGGACATTAAATTCTGTACCACTAGCCATTTCAAGAGTAGCCATAATTTATTTGTCCACTACTGGCGACCAGACCAAGCCGACCTTCCATGCCTCACTCGCTTCCTGCTTTAATCAATGCGGCTTAATTCACAAAGTAAGGAGGGATTAGCAGACTTGACACTTAATCTTTTAATAGACTCGGAGTTGTATAAGCCGCACTTTTGTTTTCTTTCTTTCATTCCAGAGTACTATTATTTTTTATTACCGGTATCTTATTTTTTTTTTTTTTTTTTTAGTTATATACTCGACGTAATCCTCCAGACGATAACCCTCTCGAGGTAATCAGCGATACATAACATTACGTAATTAATTAAGAGTGTGTGGGAATATGGGGACAGGCTTAGGGGGGGTTTCGGGGGTGCAGGAGTAGGGGGACAGGCTTGGGGGGGTTTACGGGGGTGCAGGAGTAGGGGGACAGGCTTGGGGGAGGAGTGAAGGGGGTTAGGGGGATGAGGGAATAGGGGGACAAGCTTGCTACCCACCCCATGCCTGTCCCCCTATTCCTGCACCCCCCCAGTCTGCCCCAAGCCTGTCCCCTACTCCCCCACACCCTTAATTGATATCCACAATACATACATACGTTGTGTAGCCCAGAATACGAACTCTTTGTATTTTAACTATATATACTTTTAGTGTTTATTTATATTGTGCACTCGAGAAATGGATTATAAAAAAAACTTCTTAGATAATTATGAATACCTTTACTCATAGATACCAGGTGGTCCCTTCTCTTTCCTCTGACCTTCCCTCTTTATTTCCTATCTCCTTTCTTCTTATAACTAACCCATTCCACCTTCCCTCTTTATTTCTTATCTCCTTCCTTCTTATAACTAACCCATTCCCCCTTCCCTCTTTATTTCCTATCTCCTTCCTTCTTATAACTAACCCATTCCCCCTTCCTTGTTTATTACCCATCTCCTTCCTTCTTATAACTAACCCATTCCTCCTTCCCTCTTTATATCCTATCTCCTTCCTTCTTATAACTAACCCATTCCCCCTCTTCTCTTTATTTCCTATCTCCTTCCTTTTTATAACTAACCCATTCCCCCTTCCTTGTCTATTACCCATCTCCTTCCTTTTCATATTGTCTATCCTAAAATTATTATACTGTAGCGATATGCCTAAAATATTAAACTAAACAAAAAGACAAAAAGTTACATATCACACATACAGTAAAGAGAAGTAATAGTCACACCACGTTGAGTCAAAAAGGTTGATGGTAAATTGTTGGATGTTGGGAGTTTCAGTGAGAGGGGTGACAATGTGTCTGTCTGGTTTTGATATACATTAAGTTTGTTTGCTCTGGTGAAATATTGTGTGTGTCTGGCGAATTTTAGGAAGTGTGTGTGTGTGTGTGTGTGTGTGTGTGTGTGTGTGTGTGTGTGTGTGTGTGTGTGAGAGAGAGAGAGAGAGAGAGAGAGAGAGAGAAAGAGAGAGAGAGAGAATGTGAGTATCCTAACTTTGGGGTAACAGCTGAGAAGGTGTTAACTAAGAGAGACAAAAAACACAGCACATTACACAGTACATAAC